>NW_019059765.1:1023448-1037067 GCF_000696155.1 Zootermopsis nevadensis
ATTTTATTCCGAATATTTCTAAGTCCTTGCCTTCAGGGTACGTATAACTGTTCCCCCTTCAGAATTCAGTTTATGAATAATGAATGATTATATTTTGCCCCTTGTGTATACAGCAGAGTTGTGGGTGTACTCTTTACTCTGTAAAGCCGAATGATAACTATACACTAGCTGCTTTAACAATCAGTAATGCTGCATTTTGTGTTTATGGGTTTCGTATCCTCCTTAAAAATTATTTATACGAGCTTGAATTTCGAAGGGTTAAAGAAGTAGGACTTCATATTCTTAATACATTTTCTACCTTGTAGTAGCATAAGAATAACACTACAAACTGATTACTTTTATCCCTGTACTAGCATTTATTTGCAGTTCGTGATGCCAAATGCGTTTCAGTCGTATGGGGTCATAATCGATGTGTATATTTAATTTCATCTTACATAATAAAACCTAGAGCCATGAAATTTAAAAATTTACAAACGAGTAATATTATCAAAAGACTTGTGTATATAATATATTGTGTAAATTTCAGTTAGTGTTGAATTGGCAGTCCCTGTATCGAAATGTCCTGCAACAGTTTAGGTGTTTGGATATTCTTTCCGTTTTACGGCACTTGCTATATTAGTTGTTGATGTGGTCACTTGTATCATCGGTTGCAGTCGCCGAGTTTCACAATCTGTTGTGCAGTGGATGGCTGATTTACGTGTTTATAGTGTCTTCTTGTTTTACTATAGTAGCAGATGTTCTGCATATTTGGAATATTTATATACTGTAACCAGCTTCAATCTTGGCAACTCGCTTGGTTTCATAATATTGAGACTGTGTGTGTTAACAAGATTTAACATAACTAATAAGTTATTGGAAATGGCAATAGCCTGTAGACATTAGTATTATTAGTTAAAGTGGTTGTTCGGTGTAAGGTGGACCCGGTTCAACCGCTAGAACACTTAACGTCTGGATTTCTGGCCTCCTCGGGGGGTGGCTGTATGTCCGTTTGTTTGTGTCCGAACTTGACATTGGTTTAATCCGTGAGAGATGCGTTAGTAGGTAACAGATGAAAAACGTCAAGATATTAACTGGAAACAGGGACTGTACGCACCGTATAGAACTGAAATGGCGTGGCGCATAATGAAACACAAGGGCATTATTTTACCAAACTGTCTGCAAATCTAATTTTACCATCGTATCAGTCGTTCACAATTAAGTTTAACAAACCATTTAATACATTTATAAATATAGAAATGTAATCAATTGTTCATTGAACAAGATGTGAAGACGAAAACCAAATTTTTATGCTGCATTTGGTTCTGCTGATAAAATATAAATGGTAACAGATGACTCATGCATCGTAAGACCTGCATTACACGTGCAAGAAATTTAGGAAAACGGGCAGAAGTCAGTTTCAAGACAGCAAAGGAACATCAGTCATCAAGATGTAATATTAATGAGTCATCGCCCTGATGATGGAAGCAGCAAGGTCTTCTGAAACTTCGGTAAACTTCTATCAGACGACACCTTCAGACTCACCGCCTTGAAAACCTCAAATTCTCTTTAGTAGTAACGTTTATATTGTATTCGGCTGCCCGAGTTTGAATATGAGCTGAGTACCACGTACCCTAACTGATTTGTGTGATTTCCTGTGTGTAAATGTTTGAGTAGAACGTCTTAGTAATCCACGAATTTTTACTTCATCACACTCGGTGAACTGCGAAACTTGCAACGAGATTCTTGAGTCAAACAACGAAAAATAGCCTCTACGTGGCCCTGCGATGTCTACTATATGTCACAAGACATTACGCTTAAGTGTGAAAGCTTGCACTCAACACTGATTAGCACCTTTTTGCTCCCAAATCCTGGGCAGGGTCTCGTCACAGAGGGCGGCCGTCGGCTTCGTTTAAAATACAAGGGGCACCTCAGTTTCTATACATATTGGGGAAGCATCACGCAAAGGGACCATCTGCAGTTTACACGCACTTAAACATAGACTCACACGCCATAATGATGCTTTCCGAATAATAGATACTACACGGCGTGACCTGGGCTCGTCCCTGCAGTGCCCCATTCCAGAAAACGGTTGGTTCCTCGCATTCACTGAAATACAATTTATTACTAGCGAATGCTGAGTTCCTCGCCCGGATTTTCTTAAAGTAAAGTACTGTAATAATGAAATTACTTATTCATTATGACGATTTTATGAGTACATTTTCCTGTTGGTAGTTCATCGCTTGCGGATTTCTTAGTGTGTGTTGAAATAGCAAGAAATAAAAGTTAAACAACGAAAAATCTGTGAAAATGGACCGGGTTTACATTAATACCGGCTGTGCAAACCAAAAATAGAATCAGAGATGGAGAAGTAGGAAAATCGACGAAGCATTTTATGTAGGCCTATGTAAGCCTGCTTTAAATCGCATTACTTAACGGGTTTATCTTATTTATATCATTCAGACTACATAAATTAAACTTTACATATAACGTCTCGTTTTATTTTGAATGTATTTTGTAAGTATGTATAGCCAGATATGAAATATGTGTCCTGTCTTAAATTATACACAATTTTGACATATTTCTTGTATTTCAGGTGAGTGCGATGTTACCTGTACGGATATCACTAAACTGCGTGTTGTGGAAATAGTAGTCTGGGATGAGGTAAGCGATGAGTTGAATTCATTAAGATACAGAAAGCCACCGATTTTATGAGCTTTTTATTTATAGTAGACCCTGTTTATATAAAATGAAATCAGAATTCAGCTCTAATCATCGCAAACTCTTCTAGCTTGCGAACGCTGTGAACGAATAGGCCTGTACCACAGATTTGCCCTTTGTGATAAATAAGCTTTATATTTCGCTTATTTTGGCTGATAGACACGAATTTTTTGTTCAAGATTTTTAGCTACATTGTACTCTTTCGCTCAGTGACTTATAAATGAAAATTGAAAGGAATGTAGGTAATGAACTTTATTGTTTAGGCCATTGTGACGTAAAAATACATCATAAACGTATTTGTTCCTCCATATTGTGAAGGTTATCTTTCGTCAAACATTTATTTAACTTAATTGCGTTTGTTGATAATTTAAAGTCGGTTACCTAGAATTTTGTATAACTCCTGTTTTTTAACGTAATCGTAACTTTTTCGAAGGATCTAGCTGTAAGTAATTAATGTACACAAATTTAATTGCTTGCGTTTTGGTACCGTATTTTAAGTCTACTTAATGACAGCCTTTAGTTTCTAACAAAACGTTGAAAGTAAAGTGTACGTCCATTCCCTCGCCTCTGCGTAAAACTCAATGGCCTGATTGTTCGAAAAGAACGCAATGAGGCATTGGGAAATTTCTTGCGATCTTAAGTGTGGCCCCTCCCGCCTAGGAGCTTACGGTAGAACCTTTTATTGCATGCTCCATTAGTCAATTACTGCTACGTATTTCTCTTCCTCTTTGCATGCATTACTGGCTAGTGACGTGCACTTAAAAACCAGCGAAGTAGAAGACGTAAAAAATGTTTTCTCCAGGAAATAGGTTCTGTTAAAGCTATTTTGCCTACAGTGGGCCGTATTTGTGTCGTGTACTGGGGTCTAATGGCAGGTGGGTTTTGTATGAGGTGCTTGCACACACTTCGTCTTCGTATAAGTAATTGTGACAAGATGTGAAAGAAGGGAGCTTCACTACTTCGCCTGCCGTCCTTTACGACATCTGGCACGATATTGTGCTCTACTGTTCTTTGGAGGCGCTGTTTATTTATTGTTCGCTTTAGGATTTGTCTATTGAAAATAATTATCTCGGTCCATTAATTTCGTAAAGCCGAAATAGTATAAGTAGTCCCTACGTAATATCTATATAATAAAATGCTCTGTTTGTTAGCCTTTCTTAAGGAAGAAATTGTGCTTAGGTCCCATGAGATCACCCACTACGCTTTCTCCTGACTTTAAACATGTGTATTCCTGGTCAACAAGACATGGCGCGTCCTCAGATTTCGAATGTGAGAGACGGTCTCTAGATTTGGAGGGTATCTGCGAATATATTTAACAAGCAGTCGCGGACAGCCAACAAGGGATGATCCTCAAGCTTGATTGTTGGTTAGGGGACTAACGGCTCACCACAGCAAATAATCCGGCGTATAACAAAATGTTATACACAGGCCTCGGACATGTGCGAATTTTTTAAAGAAGCTGAGCCCCGGTAAATGGTCACAGGGTCAGGAGGTCTAGGTCAGTTTGAGTACAGTAACAAGATAATTAGCAAAATGCAAGCTGTTGGTTACTTTTAGTGGGAATACAGGAGGTCAGACCGACAAGGGTGGCACTGAGCCAGTAGGCGACTGTATATTTTTTTATTGGAAATGGCTTGCCGAATATTAATTCGAGACAGAGGTCTTCACACGTAACGGAATTATATCAGCGGTTGAGACGCCATAGTTCTTTGTGATGGGAGCGTAACCTGTATAACACAAAGAGGTCGTTTTATAATATTAAATTCTGAATGCACATGTCTTAATTGAGGTTGAAGCCCTGAAGATCGAACAGTATGTTTCTGCGAAACGTTGGTGTCTAACTACAAGTCCACACGGCGTTACAACCCAGAGGACCAGCGTCGACAATTAATGGCAATAGTAAGACAAATTTGTGAAATACTTAACATTTCAAGCCATATAAGAAGTTCTAACTCAAATATTATTCCATCCAACTATCATCTTCGCATAATCCCACCACGCTGATCCATGTGTTAAAAATTGAATTTTATTTGTTGCGTTCTAAACTTCATTTACCGGTACCTAAAATTAAATAGCAGTGCACAAGGTTTGAAAAACTGCCAAGTATGTGCAACAGGAAAGCAGGCTTTATGAATTCTACCCGGAACTCCTTTCTTTAACTATTACGGCCGCAATTTAAGGAACGTTTCCCCCCAAAGTATACCATTTTAGTTGCCTCTCATCATTATCACGTTGTCATGTTAATCAGAAGAATTGATAAAATAATATTGAATGATTGTCGAACGCTGAAATTAATACATCTTCTCGCTCTTGTCTCTATGATTTGGAACTTCATAGCTGTAAAGGTTAACAACACAATCGAAGAATAATAATTTTCATTTTTTCTTCAGTTGTCAAGTTATAGCTGTAAAGGTTAACAACACAATTGAAGAATAATCATTTTCATTTTTTCTTCAGTTGTCAAGTAGTAGGCGGTGTGACCTATTCTGATTAGTTATGTGGCAGTGGTCGGTCATGAGACGCGCTGTAATCCCGTGTGCTTTGTGTACCCAGCGTTGTACTTGCTGTCCTGCTGTCTCGTGGATGCTTCACGTTAGCGCATTATGATTTATACATAATAGCATTTTCCCCGAAGAACACCTAGATTGTCTTATTATTTATTTAAGCTATGCGCAGACTTTTCTTCTTCCCCTTCCATGCCTTTCGTTTCCATGTGCTCCCGTTCCTCGTCGTGCTTGTGCCTCCCTCTCTCCCTCACCCCCACAAACTCATAAAATTCCAGCACTTGACATTATTACTTGAATTAATGCTTGGACCATGGCTCTTGGAAAAGAATGAAACGAAGGAAACAGAGTGAGAAGGAAGGACTTGGGAAAAAATTTATTTTCGCCTTTTTTTTTCTTTGTACGGTGTCTCCATTTCCTTCTTTTAGTCCCTCCACCCCTTCTTAATTTTTTTCTTTTGTTCTCCCCCCAAGGTGAAATATTTGTTCGCTGCATGTGACGTGTTACGAAGGTTGGCCATTATTGTCTTCTGGATATGCTCCCATTTTGAATTGTTCTTGTGCTTTTATTTTCGCTCATGAGACGTTTTCATTTTATGACTGCCAACCCTTGGTTTAGCCTGGCTAATTGTGGCAACGGTATCGTCATTCGTCTTCATGATTAATTTCCAAGAATAATTAAATTTCAAAAAATGACGTCTTTAATTGCAGTGTGTCTAGTCTCGTTCTTATGTGAAGCCTTGTTAGCTATGTACTCCAAAATAATTAAAACTCCTGGACTAAAGCAGCACTTACAAGTTTTTCAATTTTGTGTCTGTGTGTGTGTGTGTTTTTCTTTATTTTTTAAAAAACTAATTTCGAATTTTTATTCAACCTTAGTTGTTATCTCAATTTGCGCTGTTCGTCGTAGGTTATATTTTTAGTGTACTGACTTACCTTGCATCCTTTTAGTTTACATTGCGTTGTCCTGCTGTTTTGCAACCGAAGTTGATCATTTGAAATATGAACCGCAGTAGAAACATTCACAAAGTTAGTTACATGCGGTTACTGAAGAATACTGAAGGGCGCTTTAGGATAACCAACTCCTTCACTGGTCTTTAGGCGTCATTTAAGAGAAGCTGAAAGAAATAAGTACAAATATTAATCTACTAACTTCCCATAGAATTAAAAAATATTTTAATAAAACAATATTATTATTATTATAATAATAATTATTTGGGACGGAGGTTAATTTTATTTCGACATTTTATTATTTTATTGTTGTACACACTGCTTTGTTTCCTTGTATTCATTTCTCCTGAGAATATAGTGTGGGCTTAACGTTTCCTATAAGAGTTCTGCTGTGTATACCCATGCAAGTAGTTTGAAAATAAATTACCTTGATTAAATAACGATGGATAAGTCGGGACTCAAAACAAATTATAACATAGTGCTAATAGTTATTAATATCAATACGTAAATATTTGAACTACTATGACAACGATCTCGTTGAATTATCGCTTAATGAAACAAAGTTTTTAAAAATATTAGGTGTATTAATGATGTATGTGTGTATCTTGTCTGTCATCCTTGCGATAGCAGGGTTTGTTTCAAAACGAAGAGTGAATAAACTCCTTCGGTTCTTTCTTCTGATTTTAATTGTACCAGACTGCACATAGTAAGGCGGCTAACCGAGCCGAGAGATAGAGACAGAGTTACTATAAGTTCTGCGTTGCATGCATCAACTGTGCTCTCTTTGCAGCATCGTGAACGGGTCCACCACTGTCTCCTTCTTGTCCGAAATACTCAATCGCTTCAAACTTTAAATCCATGGCTTTCTGACGCGTGTTCATCTGTCCTTCAATTCCCAGTATTAAAATAAGACGTAGTTAAAACGAACACTTCTGCGACTACTTCAGAAAGACAATTTTAAAAATATAAATCATTACCTCCAGAGTGATTTTGAGTAGCGACTGACTAACGTTAGTCATGTGACCATCTTTGCTACTGCAACCCACGACATTACGTGAAGGCTGGTAATGACTACAGCATATCACAGGTTCGGAACTCCTTAAGGAAGATGAGAATCCTCTCTCACTGAAGTGGCATAGGTGTAATGCGGTTCTACCGAGAGACTCGAAGGCGAAGTAAAATATAGGCCTAGGCGTAACTTCCTGTTTTAACGACTAGACGTTCAGTAGAACACGATAGCCACCCACTGGGCTGGCAGAAATTAGAAGTTGTGCAATGTATGAGGTGGGTGTATGGAATTGCCAGCCTTCCTAGCTATGCCAGCAACAAGCAACGTGTGCCATGTACAGATTCTAACACATAATCAAAACAACAGGCGGTCAATATCCTTGTATAGAACAGCTTAATAAAGCAAGCGATTATAGTGTTGGCTATCTGGATTATAGGCGCCCCGTGCTGCGTAGATGTAGGTACACGTAAAACTACTAAAAGATATGAAATGGGTTTTCCCTCGCGTATAATGTGTTACTACAGAAACAGGCAGTCAATTCGCACAAGATTCATTCCACTACTCTGTGCAGCAGCCAAGAGGGAGGAACTCTTATCTCTCTTATTGGCTTCTTATAACGACAATAATACCTGTCTGTGGAACCGTATCACTCTTTAGACATGCTAGTAAGTCCTGTGAGAACTTGTATTGAGATGTCTGAAAACGAAGTGCTGGTGAGAATAAACTAATCTAAGTAGAGACGAAGGTGTAAAATAATGGTGACAATTACACGATGAGCTTAAAAATATGTATTGCTTACCTAATATCATTAAAACAATTAAATAAAAATATATAAGAATCGGACATGTGTCGAAAACAAAAAGTAATTATATATTGTTCGTTGGGAAACCGTATTGAAAAATTTTCACCATGTAACCATTTGTTGACAAACCTTCACGTACCGTACTGTACCTTACCCTACCCAGCCTAAAACAATTTAACGAACACCGTAAGATGAGGTGTTGTCAAATCTACGCCGAGCGTCGCGACGCCTATCGCTGCCAAACCGATACCTGAAGTCAGATGTAGCGAAGACAAGCATAGGGAAGCTACACTACCCGATGTCAGTACCACACTTTGAGCGTCACGACGCCTACCGTCACAACGTAGAAAAGGATTCCGAATAAAACCAAGGACCTCGAGATTCCATACGAAACGACGCTGGTAACAACGCCGAGCGTCTCGAGATGGATAATTGTTAACATTTTCTCTTCTTATTTTACCCCAACCTAATCCAAACCTAACCTTCATGGCCCAACTCATGTTTGTCTTTGTTTTTCTTTGTAATATTTATGTGTTCACTTGACAAATTAACATCAACATAAGCAAGTATCTTTATTTAAGCCACTTCCAGCCCTTCTTTATGCTGTTGATCGTTTCTGATAGGATACCATAGAAAAACAATTAAAAGGCAATGGGGTTAAAGTCTCTCTTGAATAATAGATAAAGGACCTACCTGTTATGTGTGTTCGGGCAGGTCAGGCGTGGGCTTAAAAATTTTCGTTCTGTAACATTAAAATAGACGTGCATTGCTTGTTGGCATGTGTCAAACGTTCAACATTACTTTTGCACTGCCCACGTAATCCTTCTTGATTTGATCGCACTCTACGGAACAGCGTTCTTTCTAGCGTGTTTTGTGAAACTCGTCGTTGTAAAGAGTTAGCCAGCCTCCTGCAACATCGCCACCTATGAGGTCCCAACATTATATTCTCCGCAGTGCCCTATTCTCGTACAATCATTCTCACTTCTTCCACAAAATGTTTCTTCTGCATTTTAAATTCTGTTTTCAGTACACACGTCCTCATACACGTCTTATGTCACACCTTATTATCGATCTCTGACTAAATTCACGTATTCTTTCAGCGATGCTATATACTTACTACACTGACTGTCGTTTTAGTAAGTGAAGGTAATTTGCCATTCGACCGTATTCTGAGCCTCATTCCGTTTGGCAATATTGCAACCTGTTTTACTAAGATCTCTTTTAATACAATCATCCGATCTCCGTCGCTTTTTTCCTTGAGGCACTTACCAGAAGGTTTTACCATCAACTCACTTTCTGCATATTTTGTTTGCCACCCGAGCTGCATGTCTAGCCCATCTAGTGTAAAAGTAAAGTTTGTCCCGCTATACGCCATGTAGGCGTTTGGGGTGAGAGGAGGTATAGCTCCTCTCTTCCTTGACCCCGGCAGTAGATTGGGGTGAGTGGTCAGCATCACGCCCCGGCCGGCTTTACCCCCGGGAAAGGACCCCGGTACGCATTGTAGAGGAGGCTGGGTGGCCCCCAGAGCCGGTCTGGACGCAGAGGCTAGAGGAAAAATCCTCTGCCCCGTCGGGGAGCCCATCTAGTGTACTTATCAGTATTAAAATAAATCATCGTGTAATTTTATGCAGATTCCGTATCGTATGTCGGCGTTATTTATCATTAGTTGTTGATTGGTGGAATAAACGGTTTGAAGAAACGGGATATCTCGGTGGTACTAGACCATTGTAGATTTATCACATAAAATTGAAGCTGTGTTCTTTAGGTGGACGTTTTGTTAGCCGCAAGACGTTTGCTTGGTAGATCTCCAGATGTTTTAAAGCTAAGGAATGGAAATAGCTCCTAACAACTATAGAATGTGTTTTATGCTATTTGCGACGAACTGTCGGTCGTCATTTCTCTAATGATCAGCGTTCAACTGTTAAATATATCCTTCCGTATTTATTCAGATGAACTCTCAAACTTCATATTATCTTTCCGCTTCTTTTTATTTCATCTACTTTATTCAGAAAGTTTTTTTTCCGAGAACTTTACACTCAATTATTTGAAATGGAAGTTTCATTGATTTTCAGTAATGATATGTAAATAATGACTACGTATCGAAAATCAATACAGTACTGTGTGTTAGTCATGTAGGGAAGTAACAATTGGCTTAAAGTTCGATCCAATGAAGGGAACAAGTTTGTTTCTGTACTTTAATGCCTGCCTAGACTTGTGGGAACGTTAATATTGAAACTTGGTGAGAACTTTGAACGAAATTGAACCGATATGTTTTTTTATTCTTACAAATATCGCGGCGTTACCTTAGAAGCATGTGTTTTAAAACACAATTAAGCAATTAACCCTTTAAAACAAAAGCTCGCTTGAACAACTTTGCATGTAAGATGAAATTGTGAGCGTAAGTGTTTGTTCGCTTAGAGCTTGAGAACGGGTAAACCGATTTTCGTCAAATTTGGCATGCTTATTTCTTGAGAACGAAGAAAGATAGTAAGATAGTCAAAATTCTGGGAAGTGTCCCGAGTTTGATTCATACCGAGGCCGTTTCCTGTAACACGAATATTAAGGACGATAGGAGAAGGCGCCTAGACCAGAGTTGTTTGTTTCGAAGAGGAGATTACAGGAATTAACGCCACAAACCCAAGAAATGTACCGGGTCGATTCGCGGTGAAGATTTTGGGTTTAGCGGTAATTTTTCTATAATATGTAACGATACATGACCCTCGGAATGACATACATGGCACAGACGAACTCGCGACGAGATCTCCGAATGTAGGCGTTAGAACGCTTACACAATATGTCATCCTTTACGCAGATGAGCATAAGAATACCACAAAACACGACGCCGATCGTTGCGACGGATATCGACGCTACGTCGACTAAAGATTTCATGCTTGTAAATATCAGCCCCGGAAGCCAAATGACACGGTTTTGGAAATCCGACACCCACCGTTCTGACGCCTCGCGTCGCGACACCGACACAACATCAAACCGAAGCCAAGAAGAACCTCGGCAAGCGAATGGCACTGCGATAGAAAATTGTTCCGACGCCGAAATTACACACAATATTTAGCATAGACTAACCTAGGGATGCCGACGCGACGCCGAAAAACTAAAGGAGAGCTTGCGACGACACAAAATTTCAAAGCAGTCCAATGAAAGTTTCGGGATGCCACAAAGCACGATGCTAGCAAACCGACCACCAGCGTCGCGATGCCAAATCCGAAACGCAAATTAATTCAGTACTATCATCGGGATGATATATTCAACAACTGTGGAAAACTGATGCCGACTGTCCCAATGCTAATCGCAAAAGGACCATCGTAACGCCAACAGAATTAGGTTAGTCTGGGTACAATGGGACGGAGGGAATTGGCTCAGCCTGCCGGAAATCAAACATTGAACACAATTAGGTACAGTACAACCAAAATATGAAATTGCTGAGACTGTGAATATGAGAGAAATCTACAAGCCACTGCTGTTTCAAGTACAAAGTTTCTTATCTTGTTTGTGGTTCTCTCTGGTTCTTGATGTGATCACCTTTAGACAATGTCAAATGTGTCATTGTCACACCGCGCTCTTCTTGTCCGGTCGGCGGAGACATATGCAGATGAAGCTTCCCATTTGAGAGGCTTCTCCACAAAAGCTGTAAGAAGGACGTTTAAATATTCATTGAATAAATGCTCATTGAATTATAACACGGATGGGAAACGATGGTCACGTATTTGAAGGGCACCTTTCCAATCCTGTCTTGTCAACGGACTTCCGAGCCTTTGTTAAAGACGTTGGACAGAAAAGCAGTAGTTGCAGGCAGGGGACTCTGTGATGTCCCGCGCTTTGCATGAATACAGTGTCTTGGCAAAGGTGGTCATGAAGTATGGAGATTCTGGCTTCGTGACTCTTAGTCTATTTAACGATGCTTATTAAATTGATTCTATGGCACGGAGTTAAACGCGAAAGAGATCATAAACGGTGGTCTAGAAACGATTTGAAAGGAATCGATCGTGGCCTGTTCAAGAGTTCTATCATGGCATTTGCTTTGCTGATCTGAGGAAACCCACGAAAATTCTTCGTTAAGGTAATCGAACATAGTGTTATCGCAACACTACCAACCTGGTGTGCAGGTTTTAGGAAACTTCGGCCGTGGCCTATGAAATATATTGATTTTTGGGTTATGTAACAGCTGTGTTTCAGTTGCAGAGGTTGTATAATGTCGAATGAGATGTGACGATGATCAGGAATTTTGATTATGGACGTATTTGGAAGGTGGCTTTTTCCGCCTGTTTAAAAGTAGTGCTTTGCCATTATCAGGGACCGGGTACGCTTCTTCGTTGTGCCAATCCGCTCGGTGGCTTGTTGTAAGGTGTCCTTGCTCGGATGGAAGGCGAAGTGAAATTGATGACAATACTTCCCGTCATGTTGGCGTTCTTTCCTTTTGAAGACTGACGTAAAACGACCAACTTGATAATGCATTCAAAAGAGTACGTTTTTAAATGTGACAAAGGGAGAAAAAAGAGGAACGCATGTTTAACTATTTATTCCATAAAGGAAACGAAAAATGCTCCTGATTATAAACGGTAAATATTCGAAATGTGTAAGCTGTCTAGGCTTACATAATGCTAATTAGAGTTTGTGTATTGGCAGGTGTATCGAAACCGCCGATTGATGAATACTGATTTGTAACACTAAAGTTCTTGTTTATGTATGAAAAATGGAAGATAGTAAGAAGTGCTATTTTGGATGCCTATGAAAATCATTAACTTAGCAATGAAAGTCCTTCTTTGTGTAAGAAATTCGTAGATTATAACTGCCAACGTTATGTAAGAATACAACGATTTCTGCGTGTTCACTTGATTTCTTAAATTTATACAAGAAACATTTTCAGCAATTATAAATTAACAACTATAGCATTAAATGTTTGCGTCTGTGTATATTTGCACGTGTGTGGATTACTAGTAACCAAAAGTTGTCAGATTTACCATGGAAGTTTCGCTCCGTTGCCAAATCTCGAATTTTTAATGCACAAAATATTTGGGTCCCCATCATTTGCGTACTGGCCTTAGGACTTACACATCAAATTAGGAAGTTATTTGGGAAAAAAACTTTTTTGAGGAGTTATACGGTTCCCAGAAAGATAATATAGTTTTCCGTCAGCATTTGGCTTGTTTGTTGGCGTTTTTGCTAAATTGGTGGCCTACTATACTGGAGACGTGTTTTAATCCCGCTCGAGTCATTGAATATTTGCCGATGTTTCTTTGTGCTTATCTTTGGAGGAATTTACCTCACGATGAACTGATCATACAATTAAAGTACGATCACTCTGTATACGTTTCATAAAACCTCTTGTGACAAACCTAGGCAAGAACTCAAAGTGGGATAAGATATAGCGATGACAATAAGAAAAGATTTACAAATATAGTCTACGTTTGACGTAAATGACGATATCTTTGCAAATACCTCCTCCTCCTCCTCGAAGCAATTTTTGTCAGAAAACAATCTCTCAAGTTGATATATGATGTGAAGCTTTCGCCGCTGCTTTCATTAATAAAGTCTTCTCTGGCTATCAGCCGTGTTAGTTGGTGATCAGTCGCCGACGTTTCGAGGACCATCTCTGTCCTCATTTTCAAGGCTATTGACTGTGTGGCTCGTAGCGCGAACTT
>NW_019059765.1:1037160-1047732 GCF_000696155.1 Zootermopsis nevadensis
TAGCGCGAACTTTCGCGCTACGAGCCACAGATGGTCCTGGAAACGTCAGCGATCAATCGCCATCTAACACGGCTGATAGCCCGAGAAGACTTTATTAATCTCTAATCTCTCCGTTAACAATGAAGAGAAGACCACTTACATTTAGGAAATTTGTCTGTAGATTTGAGGATAATATTAACACGATTCTTAAATTAAATAAAATGTATGACGGCTGAACTGAATTCCGCTGGCTCATGATAGATTCCAGCGGCGGTCTGTAAGCGAACACGGCCATGGACCCGTGTTTCAAAAGAGCGTAAAATTCTTTGACTGCATTCCATTGAATTCCGTTGCGATTTGGTGACGTACGGGAAATTGAAACCGTATTTCTCCTCTAATTATGTCTCCTACATAAAGAACTAGAAAGTGTGCGAACTAATCTCAGTACATGTTTTGATATATATCAATCACGTATGTTGTCAAGTTACGTTAACGTATTCCGGGCTTGTCATTAATGGGTACAGATAACCCTCTCTGCGCCATCTCTTGGTGAATGGTCGTATTACGAGAATGGATCCGCTGACGAATAGCCACTCCTATCTGGATGGCTCCAGCCGAGAGCCTGCCCTCTTGAGTCGTATCCTGGAGCATGCGCACACTGTACATGTGTTACTGTACGTTTTAATTAATACACAAATTAATGATTGAAAATTCATGCTGTGCGCTAAGAAAATCACATGATAGTTCCTAGAAGTTTTTTTAAGAAAATTGATTTGAGGAACATTTTAATGAATAAATTCATATTTTGTGTGTGTGTGTGTTTCCAGACTTCTTCGTATATTTACATTTATTACCGTGGGCAACGCTTAATATTAAAATATGCAAAATTGACGAATTGATTTTACGTGTTCTTTTCGTTTTGTATGGAGATTTGGTATTCCGAAGGCCAGACTGACAATATAAGGCGAGTAAGTTCGTAACAGTATCCAAAACGTCGAAGTAGGTTATATTTTTTGTGAAAGTTAATTGTTTAATAAATCGCACAGGTAGTGAATTTTTAGCTCAGTATCTTGACACAATTAAGACCAAGATTCACAGTCTTCCTTATTTGCTTTCATGACGTTTCTCTTCAGTCTTTGCTGCTGGGGATATCCCGTGGCTGTGTCGCCTCACTAGAGGCCTGTAACTTTTTTTCATTTCCAAAACTTTACTCCGTGTATCAAGGGCCTTCTTGTGAAGCTGACAGCTGCTCGGCTAGACAAGAAATTCTACGTCTTTTACGGAATTCGAAGACCCATTATCGTGTGCAAAAAAGTATCCCCAGCCAGATGAATCCAATCTCATACACTATATCTAACATAAATGTTAACGCTATAATATGATCGTTCGCACCTATGCTACATGCTCAGCTCATCTTATCGTCCTTAATACAACTCAAGGTTTGTTCTTCGCATGTTTCACTAACTCCATTCTCATTACAAGCGTACGGATATTGTTTCAATGCGAATTATGTGAAAAAGTAACAACATTCTGTTGTGATTACTAGGTCTAATAATTTATTAGGACTCTACAGATGTTCGTAATTATGTACTGAATCCTGTTATTCGCCAAAGCCAAACCAACAAATTATATGATGCTCGCCCACACGTTTCTTCGTAAAGTTTTTCCACAACACGCTGTGCGTAATAGACTTGTATTATTTCTGTTACTGCAGGACTATGCAGTAACATGATGGGCTTAATACTCTAATGACTGCTTTATCCCTGTGCTACAAGACAGTTCACTAGTCCGTATCTTTCAATCGCAATATATTGTGAGATATATTTGAGAATGTCATTCATACTTATGTGTGATAATACAAGTACGCTGAAAACTATGGTGGAAAGCTTGTCCATAGCTGCTCAGTAGGTTTATTTGCTAAGGGCCTGTAGCCAAAATTTAAACATTTCGCTCAAGACGGGTTCGAAAATCTGCTCTAAGACCGGATTTCCTTAGGTTTTTCGTGGTTGTACTTAATCGCAACTCTTCTTTCAAAAGTCGCCTTACCACGCTTTATAGCAATAATCCGTTGCATCGGAGACTTGGTGGGGCACCAGAGACGGTCTGTTCGCGAAACAAATCACCGCCCCTGCGGGGAATCGAACCTCGGTCGTCCGACCCTTAACCTGTCACTTCACTGAATAGCTGTCGTGACTTAATGGAAATGAAATGACGATGAGTTAATGTTGAGGTGAATTATCCTTGCTGATTGTAGTTAACATAGTTGTGTGGCTTGTCGAGCGGCTGGGTTGCAGCCAGCACAGGGGCAGCGGGTGTGTTTAGAAGTGTCCAAGAAAGAGGCTGTGTTGTCGCATATTTGAGCCGAGGGGTTGAAAATTGTCGTTCAGTGTTTTCATCTCTAAACTATCGATCGTACCTTCATTCTCGTCGTCTCCTGCTCCATTCGTGTGTGTTGCCGTGGATTCCAGTGGCGGACTGATACAAATGTCATTATAAGCAAACAGCACGGAAGATCGAAGCAGTATGTTCCACCGAAACGTTGGTTTCAACCTATAAACCCACAAGGCATCATAATCCATAAGATGACCTCGGACATCTCTGTCGCCGTTGGAACTTCAAATGTGTCAAGTATGCACGTGCACTCATTGTCATGGTTTCAGGGTCGTGAGATTGAACTGTAACGAAAATCATAGAACGGATTCTTTCTTCAGAAGCTTATATTTTCCCAGCCGGACAATAAATTCCTCTTCGTTGATGCAAATTGGAAGGTAATTTCATTACCGTGCGTTGTAAAAAGAAATCTCGTAACTAGACCGTATCCTGAGCGATCATGTGTCTTTTTCGGAACTTCAGACGCTGTTTATTTAAGATTCGTTTGATATTATCCACCCTTCTACGTTTAGGTCTTCTGAATAATCTCTTACCTTCAGGTTTTCTGACGGAAATTGGGAATGTAGTAGGCCTATATCTTTCACTGAACATAATCTTATCTAAATTGTATGTTTGGTTATTTAAAGACGTTGCTTCAATCACTGAGGTCGCGTTATCGTCAAGGGACACGTGGCATGATGATTTTAATTTCTGAATCTGGAGGTATATGGAAGAAAGTGGTCACTGCCTGTTTCGAGGTACTAATCATGATAATCTGTCGTCAGGATTCGAACCGGGTTCTTCTCGAATGCGAATCAAACGCATTACCGCCAAACCAGGCAGCTCAGTGTGGTGTGTTTTTCAGCAGTGTCGTTATGCATAAGAGAACACAGTTTACATTTTCTTGTGTTAACTATGCAAGCCTTTATATAGGGTTTGATGCTAAACGTGACTGGGATAATAAGGAATTTAAACTCCAGTCATTCACTCCACGCCGTGATGTTACGGTGTTCAGGCACGGGGTATGTTCATCCTTACGTTTGTTAGTTTGAGGTCGATACAAGAGCTATCGACACTGGCGCAGTTCGTCTGGTGCATTCAAAACTTGCAGTTGCAGATAATGCACCTATTAGCACCGTCATGTCTGTCCATTCGTCTGTCCCCATGTATCTACTCGAGCAAACCTGATTCGGATTGTCATGGAATTTCATAAAAGGCAGTTGTACCAAATTTCTCGACGCGTTCAAATTTTTGTTGTAATCGAGCAACAACGAGCTTTATACGTGAAGACCATCATCAGTTTTGAGTCAGTCATTTGCATCTTTCGCATCTTCTCGCTTGTGTCCTGCATCTTCCAGATTCAACACCAGTTACAGCGGTGAAGAATTGTATGTTGAAGATTTTTGTCTTCTGGGTTGTTGCGCTGTGTAGTCTGGTAGATGTTTATCAACGTTTCGGAGGTCATACTGCCTCCGTCATCAGGGCGATTTTTAGTATGAAGATTTCTGTCTTCTGGGTTGTTGCGCTGTGTAGTCTGGTAGATGTTTATCAACGTTTCGGAGGTCATACTGCCTCCGTCATCAGGGCGATTTTTAGTATGAAGATTTCTGTCTTCTGGGTTGTTGCGCTGTGTAGTCTGGTAGATGTTTATCAACGTTTCGGAGGTCATACTGCCTCCGTCATCAGGGCGATTTTTAGTATGAAGATTTCTGTCTTCTGGGTTGTTGCGCTGTGTAGTCTGGTAGATGTTTATCAACGTTTCGGAGGTCATACTGCCTCCGTCATCAGGGCGATTTTTAGTATGAAGATTTCTGTCTTCTGGGTTGTTGCGCTGTGTAGTCTGGTAGATGTTTATCAACGTTTCGGAGGTCATACTGCCTCCGTCATCAGGGCGATGATGAAAACCTTAAATCATACGAATTGTATGTTCTTTTAACCTGATTCTCCTGTTTACAAAACTCTGCATTCTTATCATTAGAATGTACATCGCTGTCTTACAGTGCTGGTTAGATCGATTACTGTTAGGCGTACCACATCCGGCAACTGTCACGAATTAATCCCTCTGGTCCGTTACAATTTATAATAATTCTGAAAGCGTGAATCTTTTCTAGGCTCCTTTGATGTGAAGTCGGACTGCTGCATTGCCTTTGCATGCATAGAACAGAAGAGTTTCAAAGAACTGGGGCAATACACGCGTGCTCGAATGAGATTCAAACCCTTGATCCCAGTCTTCTAGTGGTCCTAGAGGTCTTGGGTCACTCCATCGCCGTGATCGACACACGAGATAATACGTATAGCTTACTGAATTTTAACTTATGTTAATGCTATTTGAATACAGTTTTAAGCATAGCTACCGGATATTCTGTAGACAATCTCACGACCTTGTGCTACTGCGACTATGGAATCGCTGGTCGAATCCCAGTTGGATGTCCTCATTTGTTTGTGTTGGCCTGTGTAAGTAGATGGCATGTAATGGTCTGATTGCTGAACCAAAGAATATTACTGAATTTTAACAGATTAAATGAAATATAAACCTGTACACCACTGCTTCCCAAACTTTTCCCTTCATTACCAAAAACCGCTTATCAGAAAGTCCTTTTTATTCAATGTAGGTAAAACACTAACTGCACAGAAAACATATATGACAAGTAAAAATTAGGATTTGAATATTCATTATATTATTTTAAATAAACTAAAAATAATATAATGAAGATTACCTTTTCCAATTGTGTACGGTACGATTTATAAACACAGCCAGCGCGATACATAACTCACACCCCCATTGCTAGCAACACACTGCACCTAAAGTTTAGACTAGACAACTAGACTCACTAACTTTAGTTTAGGGGGCGGTACGTGTAGACGTATGTTTTCAATTCTCCACGTGCATGCGAGCGTTTCAAAAATGATTGAATCTAATAACAGGCACATGGCTTATTTATTAAATAGCAAATAAATACTTGTTAGACTGTTTTAGAGTATCGGTGCACAATGACTGATCGCTATCTTCAGAATACTTCTTCTACACGTTTACGGTAAATTTTAATGGGTATTCCGAGGTGTGTCGTTACCCAAAGAAAAAACCACTTTTACCCCTTTTTGGGTAATTTACCCAGGTTTGGGAAGCACTGCTGTACACTGTTAAGTAAAACGGTAGAAGAGAATCATTAAAAAGTGTTGAGACATACTGTTGCGTCGGGAAGGTTGCTCCAGAATGTACTTATTATTTCGAAACAATGTGAAGTGGAGGTTATTAGATCAGTCATTGGCTGAATTTATTTCGCCATTTCGTCGTATCGGGTAGAAAAGACGTTAAACGAAATGTATTTCTCTTCTGATCGACGATGTTAGGTTGAAACGGCGGAAACTGGAACGATCAAAGCAGGCGACTACGTGGAGCATGGCCTTCTCGATTATGGTTCCGTGCAAGTCTTGTAGGTGGTTTAACCGCCCTGAACACCTCACATTCCACAAGACGCTAATATCGCCGTGTAATATAAATTATGTCATGAACAAGATCAGTTATAAGGTTCGCACTTTTGTTTGAATTGTATTGAACTGTAATTGAAAATGTTTTAGGTATTTTGTAGCCATTCCAACTCTGCTGGAATTTAAAACTGAAGGATTCGAGAAAAGAGAAGTAGAATTGCAGGAAAGTGAGAGGATCGTGTATGAGAAAAGAAATAGAGAAGGGAATAAGGAAGGTTGTCGTGAAGGTGGACGGATAGGGGGATGAGGTAAAAAACTTTGAAATCGATGCATTTTTAGTGGAATCTTATGTCTTTTGCATGTCGGTAGACTCAGCTGACACAGCCATGGTGAGCGACGCAGGGAAGTGGGTTCGCGGAGTTGAGTTTTCGAGGGGCAGGGGGACTCCAGCAGAAAGATGGAAGTGCTGAGGAATGGGGTGGGTGCAATACGGGACTAGGAAGGCGATGGAACCATACAGAAAGATAAAGAGAGAAGGAAACTGAAGGGTAGGGGAATGTCGTCAATCGTATTC
Organism: Zootermopsis nevadensis; assembly: GCF_000696155.1. The sequence goes on from NW_019059765.1 coordinate 1,043,513, forward strand.
GTCTTCGGCATTGCAAATAGGCAGCGTATCACTCCCTGAGTGCAAGAGTAACGCAAAGTTCTGTGTTCCTCTTACGGAATTCGAATTTGAGACGAGAAAACGGACTAACGGTTGTGATCTGTCGACGTCCGAGGGACGGGTTGTGGTAGCAGTTGCTTCGACTTGGTTTTATGTTTCGGTAATTTTTCTTTCTGCGTCATTGCCGCTTTTACACAGAGTTTGCTTTTTTCTGTTTTGTATAGTTTCGTTTTTTAATATGCCTGGAAAATGTTAATTACCGCCGGTATATTAGATTATTCCATCAGATTCCGTGTTTAAGTGGGTAACACTCCTCCCTCATATTTGAGAATATCGATATTTATGATTCACGTTAACGAGCTGAATTGCGCCGTCACAAAGTAACGTGATTACCATGAACTGTGTCTTCCCGATCCTTTCACGTACATTGGCCTTGTTTGCCCCATCTTCCCTTATGTCGTTCGGGATTTATTCGTTTCAATACATTGTATTCGAGTGTCTGCTTTGGTATTCTCTGTATCGTCGTCCTTTGAATGTTGTTGTTGCCAATTCTTGTGCACTCCTTAATTTTACACGCGGATATTCGAAACACTTAATTTGTCTTTGTCTCAGTTTTGTTGTCGACTTGATCTTGTAACGCTCGGTGAAAGCATTAGGACTCTCATTTCTGCTGCCTGTGTTGTTAGCCTAATTCATTTTAAATTACGCATTACAAGTTTAAATATTTTTGTAGAATACTGTGTACCGTAAAGGTGGTATCTGTATTACGCTCATTTGAATTAATGCAGTTTAGCTCTGTGTTCTGCAAAGCACCGTATTTTCCACTTGTTATACAACTTCTATTAAGCGAGAAACAAAAAAAGTCCATGTTTAATTTATTTGTTGAGTATATTATGCATTTTGAGAAGGATAGTAGAGAAGACTTTGAGAGACAGATTCAGAAGCGAGGGCATTCGAGCAGAGTGTGACAGACAGCCAGTATCTGCGTGGGTGTTAGATAGGAGAAGATAATGGATTGACCATATCAGAAGGAATAAAATGAACGCAAAATGGGTGGCTCGTCTGTCCGTTCTGATGTTTCGTCCGAATGGAATGTGATTAAACTTGTATTATTTCAGGTTTTCACAGCGGTGAGTATGAAGATTTCTGTCTTCGTGATTAAACTCGTATTTTAGGTCTGCATTAAAAGTATAGGGCGTTTAGTTTAATTTGAGTCTGCTTGTGTCTGATGTAAACGTACTTCACACGAAGCTCAAAAGCTTAGTTAGTTTTCTCAAAAGTGAACTCATTGTACCAAAACGCGTGACCCTAAATAACGTGAAGTATCCTGTAGCTCTCATTTCGATTAACAACTTTTTTTAATAAATGTGCATATAAGTTTGATTTTTCCCAAAAAGAGATACGTTCCATATGACATACGTAATTACAACCCAAAACTAAGGCCTGGTTATAGTATAATACAGTGCAGCCTGTTCCAAAGTTTAGAGTTGATAATTTGTTAGTGTGACAGGGAAATGTAAATTTGCCGTGCGCAGTGGCAACAATGGGCTCCTGTCACCCAAAGAAGTCCGTGGTTTGAAGCATTGTCTTCATATTCGTCACTCTTTAGTCAAATGTTTGTGTAACATGAATTACGCCGTTTTCAACATTACATCCTGTGTTTATTGTAGAACATTGTTTTCAAATGCGTTCGTACGAAGCAGTTATACTGGCAAATCAGGTGCCGCTGTGTCAAATAAGTCAACAACTTTTCTACTTGAAAATCAGCAGGGCCGTTTTTAAATATTTTAAACGAATGTGTTGAAATTGGGTAGAGTTGTATTTACGATAGTGTTAGGAACACTTTTAACGTGTGTTTAAATTCTGAAATTATAATTGAATATGTAATTAAAAACTAATATGTTATAAACATGACGTTCAAATTTGGGATATGTGAATTTTGGGACACACGTATCTCTTATATTCGTTATGAATGGTGGTGATATTGCTTCAATAAATCGGACAAAGATTTTTAAAAAAACGCGTAACTTCAAAATCGCCTAATAATTGTAAGTAGAAGACGAAGAATAATTAGCAGTGAAGCTTCCCCCTGCTTCTGATCACTATGTCATGGTTACGGATAGGGGATTTGGGGATAAAGCTCCATGCATTTTAGACCTGGAAATTAGACGGAGATGAGCTTTAGCATCAGGCTGAGGTCGATTTTCCCCAGGCAAGATAGTCCGGCACCAATCAGGCCGTAAAGAGGAGCCCAAGTGGGTCTCAGGGCCGATCACTTAACTGAGTTACCCCACTTCATATGATTATGCATTCACCACAGGTCTGCGCAGTTTGATAGTGGGCAGTAACAAAGTCAAGGGAAGTTTGACGGACGAAGCTTGTAACACGCTTATGGGAGATGAGAAATACACAGTTTCGGTCGGAAGCCGTAAAGGGGAAAAATCATTTGAGAGACGTACAGTTAGTTGGAATTATACATATGAATTGGTCTAAGAAACTGTATTTGAGGATGTGGACTGGATTCATCTGGCGCAGGGTAGGATCCAGAGGCGAGCTCAGGTAATGGAACTTCGGTATCACACAAGGCAGAAAATATCTTGACCAAGTGATCAACAATCAAACGTTAAGAAAGACTGCTTCTTCTTCTTCTTCTTGTTATAAAACCGGGGGATTCCCCTGTGTATTGTATTGGATTGCGGAAGTGTGTAATTTTCATTTTCTTGCGTTTGAGTATTTAAATTGTACTACGCGAGTTAACCTTCTGACCTTTGCTGTTCGTGTCAGTTTCTTAAAATAAACATGTCATCCTAAATTTATTATTTAACTTCATAAATGGTATGTCTTGCCTTTGTTTTATACTAAATAAAGTGAATCTATATTAAGTGGGTCCGTGGCCACCCCGGTATAACGCCAAACTGTCGTGTGTAGTAACGTATCTCTCTTTTGCATTAAAGAGTAACGAATAGATTCTCCTCTTCCCGGTCCTGCAGAGATGCTGAGCCTGTGTTGTGCCGCTAAGATGAACGAAACCCATAATGTCATGTCCCGAATGTGTGCGGATGCCACTGTCTTCCTGCTTTTTAGTTTAGATCAAACTGTAGTCCCCAAAATGCATTTTCTTAGCACAAGTCGGAACTTTCAGTTTGCTTATCGTTATTCTACGGTGTATGTGCAGTGCTTTACGAAAAGGAAAGGAATACTGATTAGGTATCAGTATTCGTATTAATAATATCAGTGACAGTAGCCAGTACGCTGAGTGGGAGCCCCATGGAGTATAGTCCTTCTTGAGATACTGGTAGACACCTAGGTAGTTGAGAATTACCCGCATTTTTGGGGCCCGATCCTAAACCACATGAATCCACACAAACTTTAATCATGAATGTAAGATTATTGTTCCTTGTTTTCTCGACCTGCCCCTCCGCTCTTCACTTTGATTCAAATTTCCGCCTGCATTTCGTAGTGTTCCGGTGTGACGAGCGTCCGATGGAACAGGTGTATTATTAATTAAGAGATGGGCCTATTGCAAACATTTTAAAATACCGCTTTGAATTCGTGTATGAATAGTCCTAATGTAAAACTTATTCCTATCCATTTACATGAGCACATATTTTAAGTTATTGATGTTTCTTTAGTTCAACAGAATTCAGTCTCCCAACTGGTCTTCTTTCTTGTAGTTTTCACGGAAAATTTGTGTATTGGTTTGTGATGCGTGCTACATGTTCTGTCATATATGAACCACCTTCATTTATTCATTCGGAACAATACGAACCGTGGCATTTGATTGCAATGGGATGAATAGATGAGTCGCTTGATTGGAAGACACATGCACGTCCATTGAGGTTATGTAGACAGACAAAGAAATCTAAACGCTTCTGCCGACAATCGAACCCGGGTCGTTACTTTCCCGAGCCATTTCATATCACATCACACACAGAATGAGTCGTCAGGTCTGAGATATTTTCTATAAATGGTTTGTACAGAGTTTGGAATTGGACATTAACCCCCTCCAAATCATGGTCTGTAGTGTATAAGAGTTTTACGACGAGACTTCGATCCTAATGTTTACTTAAAATATCTTATATTACCTGAGCTAGAATAATGATGTGTTGTGTTTTCTATATGTCGGTACTTTATTTGGTCGGCCATGCTAGTTGAAGCACACACGCTTTGTGCAAGTATGTGTGTTTGTGGAGACTATGGGC
>NW_019059765.1:1051337-1080307 GCF_000696155.1 Zootermopsis nevadensis
AAATCCATTTCATGCGAAGACGTGCCTCGCGACGCCATACAAGACGACGTTGGCAACACGTCACTGACTCAAGATACCGGTTTAAAGGGCAAACGAACCTCTTGTCGCTGTACAGTACGGACCTGGAACCCGATGCCGAACGTCGTGTGGTATTGAATTCTCAAAATTTATTTTTTCCTAAATTAAGTCAAATTGACCCAATCTAATGCAAAGCAACCCAATTTAGTATAACCTAACCTAACTTAATTAACCGAACCTAACCTAACCTAACCTAACTTAATTAACCGAATCTAACCAAGACTAACCCAACCTAACTCAGTGTAAAATAACCTAACGTAACTTGACCCACTCTAACTCTATCCAACTTAGACCAGTGTAACGTAACCTAACCTGATACCGCCCCATCCAACCCAACACAACACAACCAAACTTACCCAACCCAAATAAGCCATCTTAAGTGGCTTGTTATTGTTGATATCGTGTTGTCGTAACGAGTGGAATGCCGGTTTACTATTGAAAGGCGTTTGTCTATGTGATTCATGAATTTGTTTTCTGTCTCTAGATTGTAATTTTTTACATTTTAATAATAAGCCTTGCTAAGTGGACCAGAACGATGGACCCAACAAAGTTATAACGAGGTGAAATGAAACATGAAATCCAGTTCTGAGTTTCAACAATTCCCAGGTTACGCAATTAAAATGGATACGGTATTGCATATCTGCATAGCTTCCCCGTTATTCATCTTTCTTGCATAGCCAGTAAATGAAACACTTGGGGACCACCTCACACTAAGTATGGGGCTTACTCAACTAGGATGTTCAACAGAGCAAAATGTTGTTTCCACCTGGAGACAGAAATAGAACCAGCTTCCGAAACGTTGTGACTTTAAGTAAAAACACTTGGACGATACATAAAGTTTAACAGAGAAATTACAACTCATAGTTTGTTTCTCTTCAGTTATGCCCAGTTTTGTATGTTGCAAAAAGCGTAATGAAATGACCATGCACGATAGGATGTTTTGAAGTGTAAGAGAATGTAGCTGAAGTATAAATTTGAATGTATGCAGACTAGAGTAACCGAGGGAGGGTGATGGATCGGTGGGGTGAGGCATCATATGAGTTTCCATGGCAACTGAGATGCATGTCTGCCTGAGTTAATCTCGCTTGGACGGTCTCTCTGGCAGCATCACGTCCAAGACGATGTTCTTTTGCGCAGACTTGATGTTTGACGACGTGAAGTGTTCACCCCAAAATGTCAGATTTTACATGTTCTTAAAATAATACGTCCGCTAGAGTCAGTAAATCTGTATCAGTGTAAACAAGCAAAATCCTACCTAACGAGTCTAATTAAATATGTAAAATACATAACTAAATCAGTTTTTATTAAAGTAATACCATTTTAGCGGAAATCTCCGAACGTCGGGGTCAAATTGTCAGCTCTCCTGCTTCGTGTTCGGAGGTCTCTGATTCAAGTCTCGGCCCGAAGACCGACTTTTATGAATGATGTTATTCGTGGATTACCTCAGTTTATCCTGAAAAATCCCATGATTGTGGCCTACCTTAAATCAGGCCGCGATTGTTTCCGTCAATATCCTTTAAAACTTATTATTCATTAATTATTCTTTCATCCGACGCTACTGACTTGTGTAGAGCCAACTCCCGAAACGTCATATAGAATTTCCATACGGGACTGGGATGAATTTGAGGTTGGCCTTGATGAATTCCTTGATTTGTTTGTGCTATGCCCGTAACTGACTGGCAGCTTATTCTGTTATAGGCCTAAGTTGTATTTTGTTTGTTCCTTCGAGTCATGACCGGAAATAAAGTTTGTGATGGGATTTACTGAGGTGGTACTTGAGATATGCCGATGATGCCTGTACTCGCTGTGCTAACCTCACAGATCAATATTAGAGATGATATAAATGTTACATGTGAAGCAGAGTGAGGATGAAGGAATTTGCCAAATGGAGATGGGAGGGAAAGGATAAAGAAACATAGATGGATGGGATGGAATAGAAGCAGGCAAGTATGAAATGAGACAACTATCTTAGTTGACTTCTTTACTGAATCAGTTCTTTCACTTTCACGAAGATTTACACTATCGACTTGAATATGACAGATAATCGTAGGATATGGAAGTTGTTCCAGTGTCATTTATGATACGAATAAAAGTTGTGGCGAAATTCCTCTTTTTTTATTTTGTATTCCATGGTTACCAAGCGCCATGAATATCACGTTATGTGTATATTTGCTAACGTGTTCATTGTCAGTACTGATAGTTTTTTGGACTTAAAGATCGTCCTGTATTCTACAGGCAGAATACTACGTTTCGGAAGCTGGATCTGCTCCCGTCGTCAAACGTGGTTTTATTGATGATCTTTGACTTTCATTTCTTCTGTGACATCTTTATTGCCGTTTTGACCTGTTATTCTGTATCGTATGACCGTTCTTAGGAAATGCATTTCTGCATTCTTGTTCTTTTCATTTGTTCTTTGATACAGTCCAACATTCGAATCCATATAAACACGTAGATCTGGCCATTTCTCCTCAGAAGTTTGGTACCTTAAAACCTTTTTCTGGAATGTCCTTACTTACAGTTGTTTTCTATTTTTATTTTTAAATAAATACTACGATATATGAAGCACCTTATTACGCAGTTGTCCTAATTCTTCTGTTAGTCCAACTTCCTCTGTGTTACATATAGATATCCTCCACATTACGATGCTCCAAGCCCCCTCAGTGTCTCTTGTTTCGGCAACGGGCTTATGCCTAATAAGTGCCACATTGGTTAATGTAATTGTTTAGTTTGTTAGGAATTGCCCAAAATATCATTTCGTTGTCTTTGAAGACAAATTTAAAATTGAATACAGTGATTCCATTTAATTCTCGTCTAAAGGCGGCAATGAGTTGCAGTTTATCAGAACTAATGTTCATATATATAAAGTTTCCATTTTATCGTGGGAGCTGAAAAGCTCTTTACATTTTGTTATGGGCAACAAAATTAAATATTTTCTCGGTTAACCAGTCTTGGTAAAATAACATTAAAGCATATACAAAGATAGGTAAGGTCTGATAAGAGCCTGTAGACATTGGTGTCAAACACGTCAATTCACATGAAATGTATTGCAGATAAAATGAAACAAGAATAGTTGTTCCGTTAAGATACATCACGCACGTGATCCTTGAAGTCGCCTTAAGACATTTATGTAACGCTCGCAGCATTAGGCATATTTTAGAGTGGCGTCTTATATTTAGGTACGTGTTAGTTTAATCTAGAAACACCACGAACATATTTCGAAATGTTGTTCTTCTATGTGAATCATTTTGAAATGTTTTTAAAAAATTGCGGTAAATTTCAATAATGTGTCCTCTTTCATGAACCGACGGCCCGCGATTCGATAAGATATGGCGAGGCTCAGATTCACCAGACGTTGAGAATCCCCGTAGCACCCCAATGGTTATTCTGAATAATACTTATTAATTAGGATAAAATAAAATAATTCGTCCGCGACAGCTGAAATCTCAGTGGCAAAATTTAAAGAAAAGAAAGCAGACAAATAAGGGAACGAAGAATCGTCGAGAGTGGCCTCGTAGGTGACCCCTGACTGGCTTGTGTGTTTGTTTAATTGGTGGTTTGTTTGTGTAGTAATCTGTGATTAGAAGTAAATGTTTTCGGGGAATGAGTAAACTCATTAGCCTGAGTTTCAATGAAAAATACATATTATTTGTTATAGTTTTAGTTGTTAATTTTTAGCAGTGTACCCATAAATCCGCCGTATTCTAAATTCTGAATTATTTTATGCTGAAATGAGCGGTACGCAGTATCACCACTATGGATAAGACAGGCGAGATATGTAGCACGCATAGGAAAGATGAGAAGAATGTACAGAATTGTAGTCGGGAAATCGTAAGTGACTTAGGAATAGATGGGAGGCTAATGTAAAAACTGATTGTAAAGAAAATTGGCGTGAGCGGATGGATTAGATAGACCTTCCAGCTCAGAATAGGGCCAATGGTGAGCGCTTGTGAACTCTTTAATAAACCCAAATGCCTCCATAAAAGGCGGGAGATCTCCGCAACTATCTAAGCGAATGTTACTTTCACCTAAACGACTCTGATCTATGGAATTAACGAGTGTGAGTTCTGGAATTGTTGCATCCAGTAATTTGTCGTTCCCATTTAAACCTGTATGAAGATACTGTACGAAAATTCCAGAAAGTAGACTGGGTTCCGTTTCTGTATGAGACATAAGTCTGTCTTGAGCGTCATTTTGAAACCTATACCTACTGATAAAGCACAAGATAATCATCCAATAAAAGAATGAATAAAAAGAAGTCGTATCATGAAAGATTATAAATTTTCTTCAATGAAACCTTTCAGATTGCTTTCCTGAAAGTAGCAAATGGTTTCGTTGTTTGAAGTCATATTATCGACACATCCTGTACTGCAGTTTGTTATAATGGGAACACACCCAACCCGTACTTAGAAGGATTTATAGTGCTGCGTTATTCAAGTGAATACCGCCCATTGTCTGTTTCTCAGTCGTCCACAGGCGTAACAATCACAAATAAAGCAACATTCGGCCATCAATCGAATCCATTAGACCTTGATAAGCTTAAATTATGAAAGGAAAGGTGTTCTACTGCTCTGTATGTTGGAGCCTACATCGTCATTTCTACGCACATAAAGAAAGTATTATTATGTGTACAGCCTCACCCAATCACATCAAATGTAAGCCTCCCATTCATTCCAAAGTAGAGTCTACATTGCGAGTATATGATTTAGAAATGTATTTGTTGTTGATTGATGGCGTCTAATCAAGCAGAGTGTGGCTCCAGCTCATATGTTATTGTGTTAGCATTGGGACGCGCAGACTTGATGCTCATCTATTATTCACGTAGCGCATCTGCTGTGTTCAGGTGTTTATCCACACAATATGTGATGGTAATGTTTCACGGTTCAATATTTCTTCTTTGTTACCTTAAGGACAATGGATGAATGGAATTCTTGATTAAGAATTCGGTATAGCCTATCGAATGAATTGATTTTCTGCCAACCCTTTCTGTATGTTGTGTTAAAAATGTTGCTTTTCAAGGCGAAAATTCGGTATATATATATATATATATATATAACTTTACGTTATTGTTGTTGTTTAGTTGTTTTGCCATCCTGACATCTGCGGCCTGGCAAGGTTGAAAGTAGACGGCAACATCCGTGGAGCATTTCTTTCCCCTGATAAAAGATGACTGTAAAGACGAGTATGTCCAGCAGAGGAGATTGACGACTTAACATAGTACTGGAACTGCTGTGGGGAACTGGTGCGACTTAAAAGTGAATGAAGGGAAGATATACAAACAGTTGTATGATTGAGGTTTTCACAGCGGTGAATATGAAGATTTCAGGCCCTGATGACGGAGGTAGTATGACCTCTGAAACGTCGGTTAACATCGACCAGACTACACAGCGCAACAACCCAGAAGACAGAAATCTTCATACTCATCGCCCTGATGACGGAGGTAGTATGACCTCTGAAACGTCGGTTAACATCGACCAGACTACACAGCGCTTCAACTCAGAAGACAGCCATCTTCGAATTCCTAACTACACCATTCTGGTCTCGAGTATGTCATTCTGCATTAGACCTGGGTTTCAGTTATCCGCGTAACTCCAAAATGTACTCAAACTATAATCTTTATAACAATGAAATAGTGTGAACTGTAGTGAAGTGGGTTGTGACGAAGTATAGTATTGTACATGGTTAGCAGCATTTCGGAGAAACATTCCGGCTCCAATCTCCAGAACAGAAGTGGAGTGGCTTCTACACAGAAGACCTGAAATATCTGGAACAGATAATTTACATGTTCCGTTCAAATCCCAGTTTATAATAATACACATTTATAGCGGAGAAATTCCAACAATGTTATTGGAAGTTGCAAAAGAAAATGAGGTAGTCTGCATTTTGCATTAATTGTACGAAAGTTTCTCTATCGCTCTCTCTCTCTCTCTCTCTCTCTCTCTCTCTCTCTCTCTCTCTCTGTCTGTCTGTCTCTCCACAGATTGATAGGTGATAATTATTTAGAATTTTGATATTTTATTGTAGTGGCTGGATCTTAAAATGTAAGCATTTATTTTCGTCTGGTTGTCGTAGAACGTTTGCTTAATAGATACTGTTTTACACTTTATATGTATGAGCTCTACACAAAGTTCCATTTGCTACTTTCTGCATTGTATACTTTCCGAATTCTGTATGTGTTACATGCACAAAAGAAACTAATAATGACCGGAGAGGTCGTGTCTGTCTACCGTCACACTTGTTTCACATCAAACATCTCAACGAACTTCGATTAAATTTAGCATTAGGGGCCTATTTTACAAGTAGTCAAATTTGGCATTTATCGGTCTAATATGTTCTCCATACAAATCAAATCTTATCGATTGTCTCTTGAACGCCTTATCATAGAAACTAGAAGACCAAGTAGAAGCACCCTTAGAGCGACATTAAAGAGTTGCATTTTGTTTATTAATAACTTCTGTCTGACTTTGAAGGTGTCTGGCGACGGTGTATAATTATTATGTACGAATTTATCAATTTCCTAAATGTTGTGTAGTTAAAACCACAGCGTTCAGGGAGCTGGTGCTACTTCCGTCTTCAAGTGAACGGTGGGTGGACAAACCCGAGCTCTTTTTGGGGCCCCAAGTGCACTTAGTGCGCTGTTCAGCGTCTCCTGGAAGAGTCTACTCCGTGGAGTTAGTTACGAAGTGACATGTGTCACTTTTCTTCCAACAGTTATGAACAACCGATTAATTTAAGAGTGCGGCGCTGGAGCCAAGAAGGGAGAAGGAAGATGCATCGTATTAGTTTTATCTGGAGGAAATAACTCCGGCAGATCAGGATGTTTATTTTGGAGAGCGCGAACTGTCGCCAGATAAGATAGAAACTGTGTTGTTCTTGTGGTTGAACCCAAAATGAATGGTTGTATTGTTCTCTCTTATCAACGAATTGAAGAATCGGAACAGTACAGCAGAATTGCATTCTTCTTTAAATTGCCACTATAATAGTGTTCATAACCGCAGAGAAATTGTAACTGAATATTGGGAGAGTGAATTGATTGATTTGTCGTTTTCTCGTCAAAGTAGTTTGGATGTAACGAATCACAAAACATTTGTTCTTTACAAGTAAACCTGAACGGGATGGGTGGAAGATTACACTGCTTCATATTTGAGAGGTTTTGTTTGTATGTTACTACCTTTTCCCTTGTAAAGTTTTTATTATCTCATTCTGTCACTCAGTCTATGTTCTCTTATATTAGGAATACAATTTTTAATATAGTTTAACTTCAGTTAACATATTACGCGATTTTTAAAGCCAGTAAAGTGACCAATGGTTATATCTATTCATTTAACGCGTTGACGCCCATGTTTTATATTAATAATATTTAAATATTCAGGTACTGTATCAAAGAGAGCACAACATGTCACGGTTACAAATATCAGTTGGTTATTGCTGTGCAGCTAACTAATAGCAGTTTATTACGTACTAATGCTGAAGTTTGTTACTTACATTTCAACTACATTATCAATGGTGTCTCTTTTTAGCCTTTGGAAACAAGACGCTGCTGTAAAAATGGGGGAAATTAGAAATTTCTGATTAAATTTGCTGATGCAGGTCTTAAGAAGGCTTTGCAATGCATTCGATTTTATGTATAGTCCAATATATCAACGATAATTTGTAGGTCTTCTGTTTTCTATTTGAATAGGAAAATAATTACTATTTAAATATTCTGTTGAGTCGTGAAAAGAATTTACTTCACACCCATTAAGATCTTACAAAGCAACTGCTGGGTAAATTTTTAAAATAAGCAATGGTCTTATCTTCTTCCAAAATTTTAATACCTGGAGGTAACTGAAAATCCTGGAGTTTAACATTATTGGCGGGTTTCTAAATGATTTTACTCAGTCTCTCCAGAAGAATTTCAAGATATTCATTTTAACATATTTCTGAACACAGATGACGAAGGATACGTATGCCTTTTAAACTCAATCTGAGCATTTGCCATAGCTGGTGTCTTGAAACGAACAATTATTTTAGGATTATTCTACTTAATAATTAACTGCTATCAAAATATGGTAATTTTATCTGAAATGATAACAGTGAATATTAACAACTGGTGTGATATTTTATTTTAGTGGTAATTTAATACAAACATGTGTTTCTGAACCTTAACTTTACGTGGTGCGTCCCTTATCACAAAGGAAATCCTCGCGACCTACTCATGTTTATATAACCACTTTTGATATGGAACAAGTGCTGGGACAGTTCTTATTTAAGTTTTGAATTTGGTGTGTTGACAGTCGCGTCGAGGCGACTCAAACCCATTAGCCAACAGCCTCATCCATCTTGCATCATTCTCGTAACCTCTCTAAGTCTTTCAGCAAAATGATAGGACGTCAAACTCGAGGAAGAAACTAACAAGTGTACACGTGGACCGTTCCGTTGAAAATCACGAAGCTACCGATAAAGAACGCCCTGATAGTGGCTCGAGCCTTCCAGCACTCTCCTTTGAGCTACAAAATGTTTCCTTAAGCTTAACAAGTCCTGAAGCATATAAACAGCCATTTTGTGGAACTGGAAGATCGTTTCCGTGTTATTAAGAGCCATATTAATTCAATCTACACCCACAGTCTACACAACCATTTTATTAACCAGTTTATTATTATCTCCCATCTGTTCCTAGATCTTCCAAGTGTTTTCTTCCCTTAGAGTTTTCCGTCTAAAATTGTGTATACTTACAACGGTCAAACAAACATTATCTGAGACTGCGTTAGTTTCTGTTGTGCATTGGCGAGTGTCATGGCCACTTAACCAATAACAAGACATTTTCCGGTTATTTACGTGGTAAGAGAAGAAGCATAAACTAGGAGTTTGACGTAAGTGATCAGAGATTTTAGCTCAGGGTATAAATTTGTTACAACTACCCCGAAATAAAATCGAAGTTTTTTTACAGATCAGAAATTTCGAACAGATGTAACTAATTCGGGACATTGAATTTCTATTTCTTAGGCTATTTAACTGCTCTGTATCAACTGCAAAAGTTATTATAGCTTTAAAGTGATAGCATGTTTACGCTGTTTCTGAGATCTGCACTGCTCATTACTGTGTTAACAGTGGCTAGCCGCGTGTAATATAAAGTTTATTTATTCTAGTTTTAACGCTTGATTTTTTTTAACGACTTACTCAGTCAAATGGTGAAGTCTCTACTCCATACTTGTTCGTACAGTAATCCAATCGAGCCCGTCAGGAAGGCTGAAAATATTCATATTTATAGTAATGTGCTCAAGGGCTTCAGACCCCCCCCCCCCCCCCCCCGCCAAAAAAAATGTAGCTGGAACGTGGTGCTGACCCTCACCGCTATTTAGTACCAAGTCGAGGTTTGAAAAATCTGTGGTTCGTCTGAATGGTACTGCGCTTAGGCCAGGAGATAACTTTGCGTTTTCAGAATGTCATCGTTTCTGCGTCTGCTCCATAAGCCAGTGATTTTCAAATCCTTTCCTACACAAATTTCAGATATCAAGAAACACAGAGAATCTATCTATGTTTTGACACGTTTTCTGTTTTAAAAACTTTTAAGAGCACTACTATTGATATTCATAGAACACTTTGCCGTCTTGGATGGCGAATCTCACTTAAATAACATTAAAAGAATTCGATTCCTACCTCCAAGAAAACACGCCTTATCTCTGTTACAAAGAACAACCACGACTGACAGCTACACGAAAACCTTAAGCCAATATATGAACCTACTTCATATGCAGGCCTGTTAATAGTTTTAAACATGTGGTATACATAATTACTGTTATTTAGAAATTTAAGACAATTTGTAACCAATTTCGGAAACATAAAGGTGTCTCCGAATTTGAATAAGTGTATGATACTGTCCTCGACTTTAGGGTAAATCTAGAATTGGGAAAAACCATCATGTGATGATGGCTGCTGTTATTAATCATATGTGGGGGTCGAGAGAGGAAAGCGGGGAGTTGTGGAATGGCCATTCAGCTCGCAGTTTGAAAGCCTTAGCACTGAATAATGCGTCGTTAATATATAGTCCAACATTTTCGGGCGAAATCACTTTTGGAGGCGCAATAATTCAAAGCCGAAGTGCGAAGTCGTTTTCAAACCACTCCACGAAGCGTTATTAGAATATGGCGCCTGTCTCTGCCTATCTGACCTAATTTAAGATAAGCGCGAAGCTGACAATCCCCGGGACACATACATATATAAGCTAACGCCCTCTTCTGTACGCTTCGGTTGTCACCTTTCCCATTTTCCTGAAGGAAGAGAGAGAGAGGGTGAAGCACGTGAAGAAGGGGTATGAGGCTGAGACGAAGGGGGTTGGGGTAGGGGGAAGCAAATCTTATTAAATTGCCCGGGGTCCTCCTCCCCTATACCTCCCCAAAAATGCCCCAACCCCTGCTTCTCGTTTCCAGCATCAGACACACACACACACACACACACACACATACAAGGCAGAATATCTCGAATAGCCATTTGAGTCGTCACCATGGAAACCGTCCGGGGACCCACCATCCTCTGGTATTCCATACCCCATTTCTTTCTTCTTCCTCTAACCTCCCTTTACTTTTTGAAAGTCTAATGCATTTGCAGCAAGTGTGAAAACATTTTGTTTTTTTCAATAGAGGAGATTTTTTCCTCTGCGAGACCTTAGCCGCCTGCACTCTACCATACCCACTCTCTTCAATCCACCCTCCACCCAGCTTTTTCTTCTCACACGACAAGCTTCCTCCCTTTCTTTCAAGATTCGTTGTGTACTTGTTTAACATTTCTTTTCTTTTCACCTTCATCACCTCCACCCTATGACAATACCACCCTCCGTGCGTGTGTTTCGGAGATCTCTGGAAGGCCTGAAGGTGACATTTTCTTCCGGATGAACTGGACTCTTCAATTCGGTATTCCCAGGTGGCATCAACTCTTGCATTATGGCTGGGCCTTCCTTGATTCTCTTTCCTCTTCTTAGTTGCCCCTGTATCTGCTGTCTCGTCATTCAGTCTTCATCTTCGCGCTCGATTGGCATTTTGATGGTGGCAACAAGCGAGTCCCTCCCTGCGTCTTCTTGCGTAGGTCTTCGGACTCTTTCGCTTGATTCGGGGGACAGGCAGCAAGTTCTTCCGATTGCTTTCACCTCGCCCTCTTGGTTACAGCTTTATCAGAACCTACCACGGCATAAAATTATTTTTATGAGCATTTCTTATAGTGGAAGAAACCATACGACGTATGGGACGTAATCCAAACACTGTGCTTACTACCTTGCGGAGGGGGGTAGTCTATACCAGAACCGACTGAATGATGAAACTGACTTGGTGCAGAGTAAATAATGTCACCTTATTTTAAGAACAAAAACAGGATATTTTAGTTACAATTCAGAAGGTTTCTGGATATAAAATCTGAGTTCGACTCTTCTAGCTGGAATATTTTATGATTTTTCTTTGTTTCTTCAGAAATGTATCTCCAGAATACGGATAGAAGCCTTCATAGCTCAACAATTTCCCCATCTAAGTCACTCCACCCGTTTCTTCCATTAGGCATTGGAGGATAATATTAAAAAGTACCTTAAACCATATAATGAACGTTTGGGTTAAATGGAACCTGGGGATTTCATCGCCAACCGAGTAACTGTCAGATTCTGTAGAAGCACTCTGCTCCATGGTTTAGTTAAATGCCTGGAACTGCAGGATTTCATGTGGTTTGCTTCCAGTCTTGCAGAATCGTTGAATACTAATGATTTAGGCCTGACTAAATCTCATTCAACCAATGAATTGTTTCTCATTTGGTCTCCCTATTAAAACATAACCAATTCGTTCAGTGGAAGAGTCCTTCTTGAGAAGCTAATAGGCAGTTTCTAAATTTTGTTGTACTTTATTTCTCGAAGAAAATACATGTACCTGTGTCCAATATTTCGCAAAAAGTAGACAGAATGCGTTTAGAATGATATTGTCCAATAGGATGGCGTGGTTCTAAATTGTAATCGACCGGTTTTAGATTTAAATTATTCGTGTAATGGGGATTCCCAAAAACAACCCTCCACTCTCTTACACCCCCATTTCTTAGTTTCATTCTGTTTTGCCCCGTCATTTCCTCTCACTATCATCAAACTTATCGTGTGAGGAGACCATTAAATGGTGTTATAGCGCAGCGCGTGTCTGTTAAAACTGAGCTGCTCAAAGCTTTTCGTTCGAAGAAATGTCATTCCTTCCACAAATAGGCTACTGCTTTTAGGCTGTATTGTGAATTTCGTAGGCAAATGTTGCGGTGTATTGGTTAACACGCGCTTTTCATATTTCGGAGAGATCTCATGTTCGAATTTCGGTCTGGAAATCGTCTATCCTGGCTCACAGTTTCTGTTTTCTACAGTCATTCCTGGTAAATTCTGGAACAGTACATTCTAAATTTTTCAATACAGTTTCCTTCTATATTCTTACTGTAATGATATTGTGTTATTTCCCATTGAACTCTGTTCAACATACGGAATTTGACAACACCTGATAAAGTTTCGTTAAATAAGCCAACAAACTTCTTCTTCGTTCGCAGCTCAAATCTTTTGACGCCAAAGGGCATTTATTCATAATTAAGAGTCCTTAACCGAGGTTTTAACTGAAAATCATGTTTTTAAACATTCAATAAGTACATTTCTGTGTACAATGTACACGGAAAGTTCATCTTTAGCAGTAAAGGTTTAGACCCTGTGGTCTGTGTATATTCGTAATAATTATTAAACTATTATTATTTCAGACATTAGGTACGACTGCTTTACTATTCGATTTATGAACTTCTGAATATTACGACCGACATTTTTAAGTTAACTCGTTCTGAAACGATAGCGATGTTAAACCTATAATATAGTGTGTGTTGCTGAACGTTCAAGTAGTCTACATTTCCTTTGCTGCATCTCGTATCAAGTTCTTCTTTCGTTTTACTTTTAGTTCGGCGTGAATGAAGTGAGAAATTTTTAAACTGTAGACCGACGTTGAAAAGCCGCCCCCCCTCCAAAAAAAAATCCTGATATTTCGGTGGTTCTTCTCACTCTTGCACCCTCAAGCCATTCTTTTGACTGAAATCTCGTGGCTTCACTATCATCCCTTACTCATCGCCAATTCTTTCTTCATTTCTCTCCTCTCTACAGTTCTGGAGATCTGCCATTGCATCTCTTCTCATATAGGATGATTACAAAGTCAGTGAAACGCTTCCAGCTTAGATTTGTTTTCTTTTTTGCAGTGCGGGAAGAACACAGATTTAAAATTCTTCGAAGCGAAGTGTTAAATAAAATGCTAGTAGCACATAAAATTGCCATTTTGAACTTTGTCCGTCGTCTAAATGATAAAATCATAAAATCAAAACGCTTTGAAAGCTTAATTCTGCCTTTATCAGGCCGAAAGTTGGAAGAGGCTATCTTGACTCACCTGGATCAGCTGACCTCATACCTGGGGCTCACCCAGATCATTATTCCGTCTGGAAATACATTAAAATTGCGTGACAGACGGGCAGACGATTACTTCTGAGTTATTATAGATGTGGCCGCCATAACAGTGGATGCATTCAGATATTTCCGCGAGAGTACTACAGTTATTATATATGATAGATTCCGATTAATTGGACAGATAGGCTTAATTTACATAAATAGATGGAGCGACATAGAATTTAACAATTTAGCTATACCAACAGTAGCATTATTCAAATCAAGCTTTCTAAACTTCCATTGTCATTCAGCTGAAAAAGATGAGGGCAACTCTTGCCTGTCATTGAGGCTGATCGTGAAGTTGTCAGTCAGTGCAGCATTGTCGAGAAGAGGAGTGACTGTCGGTGTTGGAAGACACATGGTCCTCTCTTCGGCCTTCCTTGTGTCACTCTTAGCCCGTCCATCGGACATCATTACGCCTAACGTACGTTTCAAATCTCAAGAGATACACTGATCGTATCTCGTCTTTGGCTTCACGTAGGTTTTAGAAAGTGATTGATTAGTTGTTAGGTCATTTAACGACCCTGTTTCCCCTGCAGATGTTATACAGCGTCAAAAGGGACGGTAATATTATCACCAATGTTGAATATGTAAGGAACTGGAAACAATAATTCACCTGAAGATAATGATGAAATCAACAGAAACCCTCAGTTAGAATAGCCATTAACCCGACCGAAATTCGGGTACTTTCTGATTACAAGTTAACACTACACGAATTCAGAAATTTTGCCTTTAAGTGAGGTAGATGACCGTGAATTGTGATATGGTAAGGACGTGGATGGAGGTCGTCGTAGTAAGTTTAAAGGTACTATCCTGGGATTTTGCTGGAGAGTCTGAGAAGCACCGCTGAAAACCTTAATGAGGTTAGTTGTTAGTCACGGAGAGATTTTAACCGGGCAGTCTGCGTCCACAAGACTAACGGCAACTTACTTTCCGTTTTCAGCTAATTGAAATTCTGAGTAAGGACGCCGTTAGGGGGTGTACGACCACTCGTCGTCTTGATGTTGCAAAAAACAAATGTTGTACAGTTAGACTTGCCGTAATGTGAAATTATGGTATAAATACTTCAGTATATTTGCATCCTATCATAACAATGAATTTTACTAGCGTTAGCATCTACTAATATCCTGTCACGTTGTATATAGGCTAAGTACGAGCTGTACGTAGTTACGAAGAAGCGAAAACTCCTGTCACGTTGTATATAGGCTAATTACGGGCTGTACGTAGTTACGAAGAAGCGAAAAATGTACTGTTCCCATTATGTACATAAATGTTATAGTACGAATGTGGGACTGTTTACAAAGTAAATAGGAAAGGAACTCGAGCAAGTTCTATTGTCAGTTTTGACAATATTCGCGCCGTAGACATATATCAGTCTTCCTACGTAATCGTCCCGTTCTCATTGATTTGGTCCAGCTTTGTGTTCATCCTTAGCCAGTCTTGCACAGCTTCCTCCCATCGCTGTTGATTGTCAGATTTAGTTTCGTCATGCTTCTCAACCTCAACATGTTACAGTCGATGGCTGCCCAGAATTTTTAACTCGAAGGGTTGTTTTAAAATAATCTCCTATTTTTTATGTTGTGCTTTGAGAATATTACGAGAGATGAAAGAAGAAAACCGAAGAAAATTTCACGAGGAGCTGTAGAAATTGTAATCTTCGTCCAGGATCAGTAAGATATTTATATCAAGAAGGGCGATTGCTATGATTAGGTAGCTTGTACGTAAAATAAGAAGTTCATACTAAATTTTTGCTGGGCAACATCGAAATTGACAAGATGAAAGACTTATGTAGAGTTGCGACGGTTATAATGACGTGCATCCTAAAATTTTGTTCTGATGATTAGAAGGGATTCGAGATAGTGCGACTTGTCGGAATTTTGAAAAGGCAAAGGAAAACTCTAGGATAGTATCCTAGCTCATTCCCGCGTCTCTTTGTATCTTTTCCAGATCATCATTCACAGTATGACCTATGTAGTTGTTGTTGTAAAGGCATTGTTATCCTATAAACTAGAGGTAGAGAGGAGACAGGAAACGATAATACAGAACGATTGTTCATTATACAGAAGTTTCATAATCCGGTCCTTTGGTCTCCAGAATAAGGGACAGAAACTACGCCACTGCGCTTAGTCACATTTCGGACTCTGACGATTTGTTTATGTTCAGGAAACCACTGATATTTATGTGAGCAAAGGCTTTCTCTGTACTTTATCGATACGCTTGTTTTATTGATGGTGATGCTGTGTGATACGGTTAGGGAGGGGAGAGACACTTGCACCCTTCAGCGCCTTGTACCGAAACAATGGACAGGGTGGTAAAGGGAGCGAAGAAAAAATAATTTAGTGAAGAGCTAGAGCTTTTAAAGGTGGGGGAAATTAATTGTTCTTGGTTACTTGAGTTGACTTGTATCTACGTTTAGGACCAAGGCGTCGCGTATCTGGTCCTTGTTTGGTTAGTTTTCTATCGTGACTCCATCGCATAAATTCAAAGCCCAGAGCAAGTCTAACGGCCGAGTGAGGGGTACAGACTGACTTCCTAAAACAAGGGAAAAAAACAGACATGGCGGAAACGAATCGTTTGTGTTTTATTTCAAATATTTGATGATAATACTTGATGGATGATTAGTGACTTGGGAAGGGCTGTAGCAGGTGAATCATCATGGTTTAGGTACTTATATTATAACAACTTTGTTTGTCTGTCTGTCTGTAGAGTCGCCTGTTTTGTTTCCTTGTACAGTCGTGTACCCTAAAATATTACACACTGTAAACTGATGTACCTCTTTATGTTTTTACCCAATAAATTACCATCGTCTGTGCTGATGTTAATTTATTGGGTGAAAACATAAATGTCATAAAGAAAAGTACAGAAGCTGTGTTAAATGCTAGTAAAGAAGTAAACGTAGAGAAAACGAAGTACTTATCCATGTCTTGTCACCAGACTGCAAGGCAATATTATTCAGTGAAGGTAGCTAATAACCCCTTTTAAGCCGAAGCTCATCTAAACAATATTTAATAATTCAGTCCGTACCACAAAGTAAACACAACAATTCATTATGAAGATTGTTAATTCTGGTTAAGGAAATAATCGCTGTTGGAGAGTGAAAATCATACGAAGCCAGTATGTACAAAGTACATAGTTATTGGCTGTTAAATCAGGTGGGTCATATAATTACCGCTGAGTGTTAGACGGTTGACATAGTAGAGTATCATTCACGAGTAAGTTAAAAGCAGTCTAAATTCCGGGAATGCCTTTTTCCATGCAGTTCAGAATATTTATCTTCCTTTCTACTATCTAAAAGGAAAAGATTAAAATATGAAAACTATAATTTTATCTGAGTGTGAAACCTGGTCTCTCACGTCAGGGGAAGTACACAGGTTGAGGATATCTAAGAAAGGGTGCGTAGGAAAATACTTGTACCTAAGAAGGATGAAGTGACAGCAGTTTCGAGAAAATTGCATAATCACCACATATTATTAGGATTATCAAATCAAAGGGCTGGGAATTTAGCGCGCGTGGCCAAATGAGAAATGCGTACAGAATTTTGATTGCCTGTAAGCCTGAAGGGAAGAGGCTACTTGGAAGAAATAGTTGTAGGTGACAGGATAATATTCAGATTGATCTTGGAAGGGAAATAGGATTTAGAGGTATGGATTGAATTCATCTGAATCAGGACAGGGACCAATGGCGGGCTCTTGTGAAGACAGTACTGAACTTTTGAAATTCCTAAAGTTGGGGGAATTTCTTGCTGCTGCTGTTAACTTTTCAAGGACACTATTTTATGGAGTTAGTTACGTTACATTGGCTGTTTCCCTAGTTTGGATGTGTTTCTTGTGGGCTTTAAAGATATTTTGAAATTTGGATAAACCTATACGAGCAAGCAGATTCTGGTCTTAAGGTAAAAAGTAATCCATTATTATATTAACGTCTTTTGCTATCTCGTGGCATCGATACGGATCTCGTTTCATAATCATGATTCCCAATGAACCTGACAGTGCGGTGCAGTGGGCAGCTCTCCGGCTCGTATTCGAGAGATCTCAGTATCAAATTTCCGCCTAGGAACGAAGTATCCTAACCCAGTTTTTCTCAGTCCCTTCAAGCAAGTGACGGTAGATTACTTTGAAATGTGTATTGTACGGTTTTTTCATTAAAATAGAGTATGCAGTTAACGTGCATGATTGTCGTTCAAAAGATGGCCTCATTTGCATTTTTCCCTGTAACCAGTGGAAGAGGTCCGTTTAAATTTAATGGAGCATCCAGGTCCCCGTTGCAGTCCTTGCGACTGTACAACGTACAGCCTTCATTATCCAGAGCCCATGTTATGTCAGTGTTCGGCCCACACCACGCCGGGGTGTGGACTTCGTGAGGTACAGTAATTTGAAACTCAGACGTCACTTTGTATATCTGCCTATTCATACTCCATTAATCAATCCTGCTTGCTGAATTCGACTTGGATCAGGGATGGGATAGATCAGGAAAGAAAGTGACAACACAGGTACGGGTTAGACGACTGCTCATCCTGTCCTAACAGCCTGTCAACTAAATGACGGATTTACGTGAAAATGGGTATGGCCATCATGCCACTATAGACCATCCACTCTTCTACTTTGGAGTTCTCCAACGTCAATGTAGCGGTCGAGAGTTCAGGTTATCACGGCTGCGACTTTGAAGGTAACTGTCTTCTGAGATGCTACGCCGTGTAGTCTTGTCCTGATGATAGAATCGGTCAGTTTCTACCGGACTACATGGTGGAACATCCCAGTTAAAAGGACTCGTCACCGTTTTCTTGTCCTGAGCCGCACAAATCCAATCCAAATTTTCCCACCCTGCTTCCATAAGATTCTTTTTAATATTACCTTTTCTCCAGTCTAGGCCCAGGTCTTCTGAGTGGTCTCTTCCTCTCAGTCTTTCCAACCAATATTTTGTGTTTATTTCTCATTTCCCTCATGCGTGCTACATGCACCGCTTATTTCATCATCTTTGATTTGATCATCATACACTATTTGTGAAGATTGTTCATTATGCATTATCCTCTTGTATCCAAATATTTTCCTTGTCACCCTCAGCCCATATTTCTAATCTGTGTTCTTCCCTTAATGTGAGAAACCAGGTTTCACACCCGTACAAATCAATAGGCAAAATTATAGTTTCGTTTATTTTAATCTTGGTATTTTATATAGCAACCTGGAAGACGAAACAATCTGATTTGCATGATAAGTAGTACTCGTGCACACTTTTCGTTACATCAGTACAAGCTGCTGTTCAGTTCCGTGTTGTTTGGCCATCAGGGTTTTGGGACTGAGCCCAGGGATTAATATAACAGTAAAGCCTTTGAATTTTTTAATCCATAGCGTGATGAAAATCTCGATTTCCAGCTGTGAGAATTTGAACGAAATATGCCTGCGAGTTTTAACAAAGTACATGTAAGTACGTGGGTTCAGAACTTGGAGAAAGAATTTGCATGCCATGTAAGATGTTGTCCTAATATATGACGGGTACTGTACACAGACTATGAGCTTTGGACTTTTGTACCCTATCGATTGATTGGTTCAGTTTTACTGTAAAATGTCCTATGGAGGATGATTTTGCTTCTAGAACTATACTACACACATACGTATTTTGTGTTACGCTGTTACCTTTGTGTATATTAAAATTGATGCAGATAACTCAAATTGAATAGCTATCCGAGTCCGGTATGTCAACAAAATGTGTATACATACTTTTCATTAAATATTATTTGGATGTTATATAAGCAGGACATGTAGGAGAAAAGAAGTAGTCATCTTGGAAGACCTAGGCATAGGTGGGCGTCTAATGAATTGGATCTTAAGGAATGAGTTTAATTCTCTAAGGATAATATTTAATGAGCGACTTTCAGTTTATCAAGATAAACTCTCACAGTCCTAAGATTTCTGACGATCGTGCGTTATAATACGTAAAATTGTTATTTTGGACTTCGTCGCCTAAATCATGAAATTGCAACGGTTCGGAAGGTGCATTCTGCTTCCGGTCGTTACCTGAAGACGAAAGCAGAATCCAGCTTCCGAAACCTTGGTAGTTGTATAGTTTTATAACGACAGAAAAAACCCAAAAGAACAATTTTACATATTATAAGATGGACTTTTCTCCATGGAGAAGAATAGTATTCTGTTTGCTTTGTCATCAATTACGAATACATCACGGTGAACAATAAATGTTGAATGATAAGTGGCTGGCTACCGAGTTCCTGGCACAATGAACGAACTGACCCTCGGGCCCACCGAGTCTCCTGTTCTTATAACTGTCTTTGAAGACTTGCGAGTTCACAGTGGTTTCGATGATGATGATGATGATGATGATAATGATAATGATAGAGATAGCATACATTATTTCCAATTTATTATTCATTTATCATCCTGCCATTCGACGCTGTATAATCGTAGCAGTTGAAAGCGTCGTTAAATGAACCACGAACGAAATAAATAAACATACTGGCTACAGGGGCGGCGGGGGACCACGTTGGAAAAAAAATAGCAAGGTACATAATGTATAGCTATCAACCAGCGTATCCAAACCGGACCTGCGTGCTGGACGTCATGCAAATACACCAATGCGCTCTTTCGCTAACGTTAATAAAACAGTCCAAGAAAAATGTTGGCCATTTCTTTATGGCTGTGTTTCAATGTGTTACACCCTCAATCACTGAGAAGTCTGCAAGATCACCTGGTCGCTGTATGACGCTTAACACCCAGGCGGTCCTCACTCACAGTTGTTTCCACGTGCGATGGCGAAGAAGCTTGTCTTGTATACGTTGTAAAAATATCTTAACCAGACATCATGTTGGCATTGGCACATTTTACGAAGTGAACATTTATGTAGGTGGTAAATTACACAAAGAAATAAGGGTAAACAAGAATTTCAGGTCACAGCTCATAAAACATATTTTCCTAAAGCAAAGACTCCCAGTCCTATAAATCCCTGTTTGTTAATGTTATAGTTAGGTCATATTTAGGTAATATCTTGTAAATTTATAACAAAACAATGAAATACATTGTAACTTATGGGTTAGCATGCTGGAATTCAGCAGTTCTGCAATACTGGTCATAAAACCAAATTATAATTGTTTGCCACATTCTATATACAGTTTTAACCGAATGGTTATGATAAATTCCCAGCCGTTTATGGAACCCCAAAGTTCATGTCGTGTTCACAAAAGCCCACTATTCTTCGAGGTGCTGCGTAGCATTTCGTAACACGTTGTTTTTTACGGTGAGGAGCTGTTAGCCCCATCCAACTCTCAAGCTGGAGGAACAACCCTTGTTGTCTGTCCGCGACTGATTACTCAATATATACAGAGTTACCCCCCTCCCCCCTCCACTATATATGGATGGCTTCTCCTCCAAACGCAACCTGAGGTCTCACCATACCGTGGTGACATGGACATACTTAATAAGACCAATAAACCACTGAAATAATATTTTAGTTTGTACATAGTTTACTTGTTTTCGTTGAAGTAAGTAGATATTCGTGTTGTTGACAGACTGCTGGGACGAGGTTCCATGTTCGTGTTCTCGCTGGATCAGTTCCGTCGACTGCTAGGAGTAGCAGAGGACTGGTGTGGTGGCGCCTTGCTGGACCTAGGTGCAGGCGACGGCAAGACCACAGAGGTGATGGCGTCGCTCTTCAGCAATGTTTACGTCACAGAAATCTCGGGACCCATGCGATGGATTCTTGCCAAGAGAGGTTTCCAGTGAGTTTTGCTTTCCAGACAACTTATAATCGTCCTGATTGTGTGTAGTCCCGTCAGAAGACGTCTAAGTTTGCTTACGATGTGGGAAAGTTATACTTCCAACAGATTTGTCGAAGTAAGATTTATGTTGAAACAAATGTCATTATTCAGTTCGGAAGCTGTTAACATTTCGTCCACCTTACAAAACGCTGAAGATAGGGATATTCAAAACGATGTTGCCAGTTTCTTTTGTGAGTGTAAAACATGGTTTCTTACAGTGAGGGAAGTAGCAGCTACATAAATTACAAGTGTGAGTATTAAAGTGCTTCGGGAAATAATCGGGCCTGAGGAAGATGAAATATAAAGGCAAATTATGACATTTGGCCTACATAATGGGGGCATTCATGATTTATACAGGGCATTTACGATGATGATAATAATAGTAAACTTTAGAGTCCTGGATGGGCTGGGCATGTTGCTAGAATGGGCGAAAATGAATGCATGCCGATTATTCACGGGGAAATATCTTGGATAATGACAACTTGGAAGACCGACAATGAGATAAGAGGATGAGGTTATGATAGATCTTAGAAAGCCAGGCTGTGAGAAAGGAAGATGAATGATTCTGGCTCAGGAACGTGTCGAATGGCAGGTTTTAGTGTTAGTGGTGTTGAATCTCCGGTTTCTTCTGCCACTTTATATTCAGTTGCGGACGTCCACCCTGAGAGATCATGACAGAAAATTCGGGTGGCCCCGCAAAGAGCCCACTTTCATTGCCATAAATGTTGCTCCAACATGGCAAATCATACACATATGGTACCAGGTTTTGGACAACAATTGCTGGGGAAAAGGCGGGTTACAAGAAGAGAGATGATTTGTATCATTTTAGGTCAAAAGTGTCAGGACGGAACACTAACGCATCTACACTTCTAGACGTTTTCAGTCTGTAGATATCATTGAAAGTTACTTTCTTCTAGTGAAAACTCTAAGCCCAAACCTTACAGCTTGAATTACGATAAATCAGACAAGTTCCTGGATCAACGTTTGAAAATTTCTTTCGTTTTTTCGTAGCTCTATGTTAAACATAGAAGCTAAAATTTATACAAGAAATGTGAGAGATCAAGGTATAGATATTAGGATAATATTGGGACGTATCTTAAAAGAACATAGTTTTAGAGTGTGTTGGATTAAAGGAATAGTTTCCAATGGCTGGTCCATTGCAAGGAACCTTTTGATTCCACAAAAGATGTTAATTTTTTCATTCTCTGCTTCACAAAATTGACTGTAATCCATGGAGTTAGTTGTTTAATAATATTTTATTACAGTACTACTTCTTGTCGAGTATAATCTTGATTCTGTTACATTTCAAAAGAGTAAATTGGTAACGCTGACCTTGTAATCCTGGGGTCTATATAATCTTGATTCTGTAACATTTCACAAGAGTAAATTGGTAGTAGACTCGTTTCGTGCAAGGACACGTTTAATCAAATTTCTCGCAAGCGACTTTGCCCGACAAGACAGGAACGAGGCATTGTTTAGACGTTGATTTCCATTAGAAATTCACTCCCTTCGTGTTTATGGGAACAGAACAAGCCGCCGCTAACTAGTAGACGACCTGAAATTGAGAGCCGAAGTCGAGTGTCGGTGTTTTCGGTCTCGTGTTCATATTCATAGTTGCTAAGAAGTAAGTCGTCAATGTTATTTAGAGTTGTTTAGCATGTAACGAATACTAATAAACATCCTCAAATATAGTTTATATTTAAGCTTCTCAGACGGCGAGTATGAAGATGGCTGTCTTCTGGGATGTTCCACCGTGTCGTGCCCTGATGATTGAGGCAGTAAGAACCTCAGAAACGTATTTCAACTTCTGTGAGACTACACGAAGCAATCTCTCAGACGATTGTCATATTCATACTCGCCTCTGTGACAATCTGAAATTTCACTTGTAGAAAGATTTGTTTCATTGTGTTTAGGATGTAATTTGAAACTAAGGAGGATTAAATAAGCGGGAATTTTAGGACATTACAGAACGAGAAACTGTGAAGTTCATACAAGTCTGCTAGTTTTGTTAGGATACTGAAATCGAGCTTACGATGGGCTTGGAAGATACGGAATGCAAAAGAATTTTCACGAAGAAGTCTCGCGGAAAACCGTCATTTGGAAGATTGAGAGGTAGAGGGGAGAATAACATTAAGACGGAATTTAAGGAAATAGGTTGTAAGGATGGGCGGTGGATGAAACTGCCCCAAAGTTTTTCGTGTTGAATGGAATTTGTTTAACTTGAGGTTTCAGAATTTAGAGGAAAATCTTGTGACAAGTTTTTTTGATCGCACATTTATGCATTTCTCATATAAACAACAGACTTGCTTAACGATGTGGCACAAACAAGATCCCCTACACCCATAATGTTATATTCCCGGTCCATTTGATGCCGGAAACAGCCCACTTTTTATATTCTTTAACTGTTATCCTAGTTCCTCCTATGTTGCTGGACAAGCGAAAGAAGATACAACCGTTTTTTCTTGATTCTTCGCACACATGAACATGGCTTCTGTTGTATACTGCGTTCCAGCGTTTTTGGCCACTAAACTTTGTGATTTGGAACCTCGGAGCGAGTCACTTACCAGAAATTTGCTGGAAGGGATGGCAGCAGGTCGCGTACAGTACACTACAAATAAAATATCACCACGTTATGTAACACAGGAAAGTCGATTTCACTACACTACACATCACTAGAAAATTAACACTGCAGAGAGTATTAGATAATTTTATCTTCTTCACAACTCTTCGGTCCTCTTACAATTTTTCACTCCTCACAGACCATCGCTTTCTGACATATCACTCGATTCATCACTACCGCTGTTGCTGTCCACTCCATTATCTTCAATATATTAGTGACAAAGCGTGACTAGGCGTGATCTTCTTTGAAAGCCTGACGAAAGGACGCCTTAAGCGTTAAAACATCACCAAGACTTTAAAAGCGTGACCAAGAGTGACAGCGTGACGTACTGTAACGGCGTGACAAGACGTGGCCATAAGTGCAGAAACGTGACGAATACTTTCAAAACGTTACCTAATGTAACAAACTAACCTACTCTAACTAAACATAACTTAACATAACCTAACCTAACCTAACCTAACCTAACCTAGCCTAGCCTAACCTGTCGTAAATTCATCTAACGTTTTGCAAAGTATCAGAAATTAACCGAGCCATACGTAACATAACGTAAGCGTGCTGAAGCGTGACATTGCGTGACCTGCGTTAACGACGTGATAGGGGATCACAAATGTGTCGAAACGTGACGAAGACTTACAAAGCGTGACCAAGCGTGACAAATCGTGACGGCGTGACCTGATATTAACGCGTGATGGGAGGTCTCCACAAGTATCCATAAGTGTTATAATATGTCGAAGATTCGAAAAGTGTCTAAGCGTGACTAAGCGTGACTAGGCTTGACATACTGTAACGAAGTGACGAGATGTGGCCATGATTGTCGAAACGTCGAGGATTTACAAAGCGTGACCAAGCGTTACAAAGCGTGACTAGGCGTGATCTGCTATTAAGGACTGACGGGAGGTCTCCATAAGTATCCTTAAGTGTTGTAATACGACGAAGATTCGAAAGGTGTATCTAAGCATGCCCAAGCGTGACAAAAGCGTGACTAGGCGTGATGTACTGTAACGGAGTGAGGAGATGTGGCCAGAAATTTCGAAACGTTACGAATATTTGCAAAGCGTCACCAAGCGTAACAATCGTGACTAGGCGTGGCGTGACGAAATGTGGCCATAAGTGTCAAAATGTAACAACAGTTTTCAAAACGTTACCTAACCTAACAAAATCCACAAAACAAACTTACTCTAACCTAACCAAACCTAACCTGTCCTAACTTTATCTAACGTTTTGAAAAGTATCAAAAATGAACCTTGCCATACCTACCATAACGTAAGCGTGCCGAAATGTGACTTAGTGACCATGCGTGCCGAAGCGTGACATTGCGCGACTAAGCGTGATCTGCGTTCTCGGCGTGACGGGATCACCAAATGTGTCGAAACGTGACGAAGATTTACAGAGCGTGACCAAACATGACCGAGCGTGACAACGCGTGTCTATGCGTGACCTGCTATAAAGGCTTAACGAGAGGTCAGCTTAAGTGTTAAAATACGACGAAGATTTGAAAAGTGTCTAAGCGTGACCAAGCATGACAAGGCGTGACTAGGAGTGACGTACTGTAAGGGCGTGACGAAATGTGACCATAAGTGTCAAAATAATCGTGGGTTCTTATCCCACTAGAGGTACGGATGTGTGTCCGCGTCTATCTGTGTTGTGCTGTCTCGTGTAGGTAAAAATCTTGCGACCGGTCGTCCGAGGCGTCGTGCTAAACGCCGAAAATTTATAAAGGCTGGAAGAAAAATCTCGTAGAAGCCTAGTAGAAACACTACGTCACCTTGAGACGTGACATTGTTGTTGTAAACTGCTTGCTTTTGTTGAAAGTAGACAATAGGCATGCGGAAGGAAAAGAGAGAAAAGTATAGGCCACTCTGGTTTTCATCATTCAGTTTCTTACACTTTCCTTCGTTTTGAAAATTCTGTGAAAGGAAAGTGAGAATTTTCTTTTGCCAAAGAGCATTCGAAATGAAAGGACAGTCCCGACACCGTCAATAAAAGTCACAAATTATCTTAAATGCTTTGGTAATGGGGATAGATCTTATTAAATAACTAATTCCATGAAGCAAAGTTCTTATTCAGAGGCTGATAGTTGCTCAGCTGGTCAAGAAAGTCCAGGCCTTATGTGTTCATTGCCCTGTTCACAACCCGTCACTGGACCGTATCTTAAACAAATTTAATCCTGTCATCATCCTTAATGCCCTTGGGTTTGACTTTATACCCGGGGACCAGCTATCATGCTCAAGACCTGTTGTGTCTTTCCCCACTCCACCCACACAAATGATGAGACAGTGCCTTAAAGTAGGCAGCCACCGCTTTCTTGCTCGTCCTTTCCAGTTCGTCATTCATAATCATTCTTCTTTTCGACGCCAGATACGAATAATCTATGCAGATGAGAAGACGACGTTAAATAAATTAAGAATAAATGGAAGATGTTTACAGTTCACATTTTATGTTATATGTTGAATGCATTTGGTAAGTCGTAATTGAAACACCGCGAAGCAAGACCCATGTAGCAGAGTTAGGATCTGTAAGACCCAGAGCTCTAAAACACTCCACACCCTTGTGAACTAGCAGACAGACAGACAGTTAGTTAGTTAACGTAGTTGTAACTTGGTTAAACTGATCGGCTCCGTCTCTGTATATGCGGCAATGAACAAGATTATATTTGTGTATGAAAATTACATTTTAATATAAATAGGTACGAGATTAGAATGTCAGAGATTCTGAATTTCTTGTAGTATATATTTTTGGAGTACATTCTGCTCTTAATTTAATCACGAATATCATTTGTCTGCTATTGTCATTCCGAAGTACACAAATTTTTGTATTCTGAAAGGATTTGTTAGCATTTTATGGATTCGTCTCTCGGCCACGAAACATGAATATGCACTTTGTTTCTTTCTTTTTTCTTTTCTTTTCTTTTCTTTTTCCTCTGCGGGTCAGTAGTCTCACATGTACGCCAGTTTTTAAAACGAACTTTCTTCTTTTTTTCTTCTCCTTTTTTTCTTCTTTTTTCCTTTCTTTTTTCCTTTTTTTCCTCTGCGGGTCAGTAGTCTCATATGTACGCCAGTTTTTAAAACGAACTTTAGTCATTATTCAGTAATGCGCATACATGCCATTTATTGATTTGTGATGCGTATGCACGCCAGTTTATCGTTCTTTTGAGTCGGAGAGCGCAAGTTACAATGGAAGGCAGCGATCATCCCCTATTAAACAGATTCCGAGCCCCACTTCGGCCGATCAAAGCCGCCACGTCGCTTGAGAAATATACGTTTATTTCGTTTCATATGTGCGAAATCGAAGACAATTTTAGATAAAACTGATTTTTCGGGAAGAGTACCTAATGGTTTAATCCAAATATCTTACTTCACCCATTTGGACGGCCAAATCGAAATTTTACGAGTTTTCTCTGCTCTCGAAACGTCCTGTATATTACATGTATCCCGAAACTGGCAATGTACAATATAATCGTAAGCAATGGATAAGCATTTCTAGGTCTAACAAGGGTTACGTTTATGTTATGCGCTTATTTTTTTGTATGACACACCATTCTCTATAAAATGTAAGTAGTTCGATTAGCGTGCCCTGTAAAGTAAGAGCCACAACTTTTAATGTAAAATTTTAATATAGAATTTCATCAAAATCTCCACATTGTACGGACGGACGGACCTACCTACCTTCCTTCTGTACATCTTCTTTGTACGCTTTGTCGAAACATTTAATAGAAATTAGAAACGTAAATAAAAATAATGGAAAACATAAAAAGAATATTCCAGTTCACTAATCAATACTTGGAATAAATTGAAATTAATCTCTGTAATCAAAATACAACAGTGTATTACTATAGGCGACGATATGTTCTTGTATTGTCCACACAGATCCCCTGTTAGTAGCCTACACTGCGCAGACATCGCAACTTTGTATCGAATTCGCGAGGTAGCAGTTTCACTCAAGACATACATCTTGTTATCCCTGGAAATATCTGTGTAGCTCCTTTAAATGTGAACCAGGTTAGCTAAGTCATTAAAGGGGCTGGCAACGAACTGGACGTCCCAGGTTAGATTCTCGGCATAAGGAGGGATTTTTCTGTTCGTCATTACCTCCACCACAAGCGGCTGTGATTCTCACACGGCCTCTTATCCAATGGACACTTTTCTCCGCGAACAAATGATCGATACCTGACATCGATTGCATTTCTTTGTCAATTTCCGAAGCTAAGAATGCGTGAAGTCTGTCCTCTACTCCCCACATAGGCCTTCCCATTGTAGTCACTGAAAAAATTAACTTTACATTTAAAATTGAAATGCATTTTAATGGTAAGTCTGTTTTTTTACAGCTCAGCTTAACGAGCACTGTATTTTTATTTCAAATGCGCATTTGGCACATATCATGTGAACGGCTCAGTCAATGTAGTAACGAGTCTAAGAGTTCT
The DNA here is from genome assembly GCF_000696155.1 of Zootermopsis nevadensis. Next base: position 1,079,668 of record NW_019059765.1, read on the forward strand.
ACGATCGGGCTGAGATTTTTCTGTTCGTCATTACCTCCACCACAAGCGGCTGTGATTCTCACCCAGCCTCCTGGCTAATGGGCCCCAGGGTCACTTTCACCTGGGGTCTAGCGGTAGGGGCGTTAGACTGATCACTCGGCTTCATCTAGATTGTGTAGAGCTATGCCTCGACCTCCACGTAGTCTCATGTCTTCATGGCGTAGTTCTTAAGTACAGGAATAACTTTACCTTTATTACACTGGCGTGTATTTTTGCATATAGAATTTGTCTTTTTTAGCAGTCACAGCAAATATCGTATGTAATTTTGATATTACAACGAGGAGAAACAGTTGAACGTTTTAACAGTGTATATGGCTACTGTCCATGTAGCAATATGTAAAATGTTAAAGGGGAATGGAAGAAAGGGAGAAAAAGGAAAAAATATAAGAAGGAAGCAGAAACTAATGGAGTATCTATGCGCTCTGCCCAGCAATGGATATGCATACATACACAATAAACGTGTTTACACATGAAAGGCTTCTAAGGTGTCCATTCCGTATGCATGGATGAGTCTTTCTGCTACTCGCTACGTGATATATATGTGGCACACGTGTGTGCTGGAGCGTGGGTAATGCTACGTGTGTGTTGGGGGGGGGGGGGT
>NW_019059765.1:1080440-1186635 GCF_000696155.1 Zootermopsis nevadensis
TGTTGGTGGGGGGGGGGGGGTTGTCCAGTTCCTCAGAAACATGCGAGGAAAATGATGACAAAGAAGACCTGGACAGTAAAGTAAAGTCGCAAGGAACAGACAATACGTTTTTTTAGAATACTGTGGGAAAAATATGCGAGACAAGTTTGCTCCCCACAGAGCCAAGAGGAAGTAATATTTGCGAATTACTCAAGAAATGGCATTGTTTCATATTGTACTTGGATATTAAAGTTAGGATTCTGCGAATGGGCAATCAACAGTACAAACTCCTGTCTCCATCTGGTGACCGGTAATTTTCTTATGAAGTAAGTATAGTTTTGCCTTTCGGGGATGAGCTCCTTCGAATGTTGATAATTATCTAGCATTTCGGCAAACATTGCAGCCAATTAGTAGCGTATCTGGCTGTGGACTGAACGACCGGGGTTCAACTTCCAACAGGGACAAGGGTATTTTTACCTTCGCAACTGCGTGCAGACTGTCTCCTGTCCAGGAAGTTCTTCGGGTTTTTTTCCCGGCTGTGAAGCAGCCGGATCGTGAAGTTTGTGGTGAGAATGCATGAATGGTGCTTTATCACCATTCATCTGCATGCTTTATGGCGTGTTGCATAGCTGTAGGAACAATTTTAGTAATCGCTCTTAAGTTTTGTGCTCACTTTGCTCAAACAGAAGATCATAAATTACATGAATAATTCTGGCGCGCGGGAAAGGCTGACCATCCACGTATTGCATTCTAACTAACCATCTGAATTTGGTTAATTTTGGTATTGGGAGCTGCACTGAAAATTGTCGGGTGTATTTAATTTTATTCATAACGGTCCAATAAAGAACGTACTTTACGTGACTCCCAAATCGAAAGATAATTTTTCTAGAAAACCGATTATCGTGCATGACATAAAATATATTCCATGGATCTTGTTGAGCTCTACGTTTCTTCGTTTTCCAAATGTCGTAGTTCGGAGGATTTTATGCTGACTCTTGAATATCTTTGTATGTGGCTCTTTGTTTCGCGAAATTTACTCACCCCTGATATACCCATTTGGAACACGTTTGTAGGTAAGGCGCTCCGTCACTAAAATGGTAATCAAATTATTCTGAAAGCATTTTTAATGTGTCGGTTCCCCTGAGCTGCTCAAACAGTATCATTCGCCTCGTCTCGATGTCTCGCGCATTATCGTCTTGTTTTAAGAGTGCAGATGCAGTTTCGGACTTGATTGAAATAGGAAGCGGGACCCTTCCTTGCCACGCTCGTGGCTTATAGGGTGTTTTGAGCCCACGTGTGCCACCCTGGCAGCCTTCAAAGGAAGTAAACGCCTAGATGTGTACAATGTATATAGGCCGAAATATTGGTATGTAATAAGAAAATCGAGATCAATGTAAAATGTTACGTTGTACCTGGAGGTCAGACCGAAATAAAATATTGAAAAAGATCCGATCCGTGCTTTCCACTCGCAATAGAAAATAAGTTGACAACTAGCAAAACGTAATTCTGTTATTGGTTGGTATTGTTATGAAAGCATATTAAATAAGTCGAACCTTTGGTGGATTCTAGAAGGATTAAAGTGAACAGAAGTTGGGAGAAATTATGAAAGTGAAATTTACTTGAATATACGGGTTGTTCAGAAGTTCAGGAAGTGACTCCTGATAATGTTCAAAAATTTTATATCAACATGGATCCGCTTCTTGGCGGTTACTGAGCTGCAGGTAGGGGAAAATTAAGTTGACTGAAACACGACAAACACGTGCATATGCGTGTGTGTGTCTTGAAGAATGCAGGTTCGCAGTGCATTTTCAGATTCAGTTTCAGCGGACGTCTGTCGCGCACGTTCCGCAAAGCACATCAAGGATCGTCAGAATCAAATAGAACCTGATATAACTAGATGGCATAGGGATATGATATGGGCATGTTAATTATTGAAATGAGTACTTGGTTTGGAAGAAATTGAATATAGATTCTTGAGAGAACAACGGCTTCATATTACTCCAGACTTTATATTGGTATGAAGATGTTTTCTGCGATATTGCTCTTTGAATTCTGGTAGAAGGAACACAGACGATAAACCGGTGTTTAGGTAGTTTTTATAAAGTTATGAAAGAAAGCTGAAAGCAAGTATTTAACGTGGGGCCGATAATATGACAGGAAACACAGTTTATATCGAAAAAGCATGAGCTCCAGGAGAGTGTTTTATAATTGAATAAGATCTCCAAGTTTAGTTTTAGTGTTAATTAAGTAAGGTTCTTAGCAGTTTAAGTGAGAGTTACGGAAAATGTAGCTGTAATAGACCAATGGGAGAGGGGTGTAAATGGACATAATCTTACCACCCTCTTTTCTACAGGTCAGTAAGGTAGGGCCTATAGTACAAGGAAACTAAACTGCAACCACTAGAAATGTTTCCGCAGTTACAACCGGTTCACGAACCACTATACGACGTGGTTGCTTAGGATAGTGTTTACCAAGCGTGCGAGCGTACGTGTGTGTTTTGTCGTAGAAACTCTGTGACATCGAAAAATATTGACCTAATTAAAACTTAACAAGCCCATCAAGTTATGAAACGTAGCATAGCATAGCAATTTGGTTCATTAATTTTGTTATTGGCTCATTAATTTTCAGTTCGTGAATTCTGACAAGCTGTCTTATAAACAGTCTAAAAGAAGTGGGGCTGACGATCAGGGACTCATAATATAAAATCTGATTACAATAGACCGAACGGTTTTTGAGTTAATGAGACGACACGGCATAAAATTCATCAGGCCATCTCGAAAACGTCAACACTTACGTGAACCCTGTGTTGGGAACGAGGTGTGCCGCAGGTTGCCTACCCCTGGTTTAGGTTTAATGGCACATCAAAAAACGCTGGGTCTAGGTGTTCCAGAACTGGAAGAGTAGAGTGGATGGGGTAGGAACCATTTTAAACAAACGGCGATGGTATTAGTTTATGTATAGGCAGAAGTAATTTCAATTTCGCTGCTCAAGTGCTGCATCTTCCTTCATGTGGGTGAGAGTAAAGACTTTTAGAAGGTGTTGATCTAGGCCTATAAAGTCTGCCAGAAGAGCTCGTTCATCCATAAACGAATGAATGAAGATTAATTATTTCTGTAGGACTCCATTCGCAGTAAACTTTTATGTAACTGGGTCACCAGTATGTCTACTCAATCATCGTACGAATTTCGTGCACATTTCTTGTGATTTCGCCTTACCTGAGTACCGGCACATTTTATCTAGGGAAAAAAGCTTTGCGTATTTGTCTCTTGATTTCCATGTGCCAGACTCACTGTCAACTAAGTGCCGCCTAAATAAGAGGTGTTAGGAAATTCATAATCACCTAGTTTTATTAATTCCTATTTTGAGATTAGGCGCTATTTGACGCTGCATTTCTAACTCATAATTTGTTACAGCTGGAACGTTTGAAGCTCCACCTCGTATTAATTCGAGAACCGAGTCGGACCGTATAAAACATCGAAGAGGGCCGCGAGTTTCACATGCCTGGCCTAATGTACGTCGAAGAAAATGACTTATAAGCGGATATCTACCTTACAAGTTACCTAGTGGTAGCAGAAGTGTTTCGTAACTTTAAATGTTTTCCACGTCGAAAACAGGGCTCGTTTTACATCCAGCATTTCCATAAAATCACCTGTTGTAGAAGTACTCTGTTTGGAATGGTATAATTTCCTTGAAAATAGAGCCTCGTCCTGCTCCGGCTATGCACTTAATCGTCTTAACGTCTTAACTGTCCCCTTAAAATTGTCTCCTCGAGGTGCTAGTAGGCTTGTAATAAAACTTTGTAACAGCACCAGGACAACTTGTTAGCCACAGCATCAAGCGACTCGCCGCAAGTTTAACTACTGCACTTAGCATAAATAAGTTGCCAACTTTAATGTAAGCTACTTTTATAAGTTCTACCGTCCTCAGGTCTACACATCAACATAAATTGGAACTTGGTGTTTGTGTTCGTTTCGCCTTCTCCCCCGCCCAAAGTAAACTTCAAGAACATCTTTAAGCAGGATATTGTTTCCGAAATGTGGACTGTGCTGAAGATGGCATTAAGGAAATGAAGGAAGGAGATAGAGTCTGCTGAGTGCTGTGGATGTTAAGTCGGACAGATTGAGAGGAAGCTTTTAGCCGGAGTAGTTAGCTAAATTGACCCTATTTCGTGTAACAAGTCTTTGGAAATCGTTATCTGTCATACTGATTCGTATTTCACATTGTTCTTTCTTGTTATCAGAAGCCGAACTTAAAAGATTCTTGGTTCAACCGCTCCTGTATTATAAAGTAATTTTAAAAGTTACAGCAGATGTACTTGTGAAATGAAATGATCTGTATTAATATTTTCCGTTTTCTCAACAGTTTTGGGAGTGGCAGTCAGAAGTATCTGAGAGCATTACGAAGTAACAGATATCACACATTAATATACAATGTTTTTCCAGTAGTGGTGGGTCAAAATGGAAAAGAAGGGTGATTTGATTGCCCGTTGGTTGGCTTTCTGTTGCAGACTGTTAGACGTGGAGACATGGACTGGAGCAGGGATAAAATTTGACGTGATAACGTGCCTGAACCTCTTGGACCGATGTGATAGACCATTATCACTCCTCCATGAACTTAAAGCTTCTCTCAGTCCAGGTGGTAGGGTTGTTGTAGCCCTTGTGCTTCCATTCAGCCCCTATGTTGAAATTGGTAAGTTGACAGTAGACAGAAATGTCTGTGAATATTTTCTTCTCGTTGTTTCATTAATTCGAGGCTTAACTACAGATTTTGTATAAATGAGTGTGGATACTAGCTCTGCCAGTATTGATCGGACGCAACTCTGCTTCATAGTCATATTTTTCTCATTCTCTTGAACTATATGATAGAACATTTCAATGTCCAAAGCAATAGTAAGTAGATTTTCAGTAAGAAGTGGGTGAAATTTAATCGGATGCAGTACACCAGTGGTCCCCAACCTTTTTGTGCCTACGGGCACATTTGAGAGTTTATGAGATCGTGGCGGGCACCAACCAATTAACAAAGCCAAATTTTCTTTTCTCTGGACAAATACGATATGGGCACCAAATAATACGCAAAACAACACGACGTTTAATGATACAAGAAATCACGCAATCAAAAATACGTAGTTTTATAAGTAAAATTATTATTACTCAAGTGGGAAGTTAGTGTGAAGATTGGCGTTGCATTTCATCGGCCAGTTTTTCAAATTTGGGAGTGTAGGATGATGTTGCTGCTCGCAAACAATCGTCAAGATAGGCGTCAGTAAGTCGAGATCTGAGCTTTGATTTTATGATGTTCGTGGTTGAACGGCCTTCATTATTCAGTATAACCTCTTTCCGTAACACCGCGGGCACCCAAAAAAGCCTTGGCGGGCGTCATGGTGCCCGCGGGCACCGCGTTGGGGATCACTGCAGTACACTATAGGTATACCATAAATAAATGTTACACAATTAATTAGAACATTGTACACTGCAGGTGGACTAAATGTTTTATCTTAAACACATGGGGGGACTTTAAAGTTTAAAGCATAATCGCATTATTTATAGGTCGCCTGGATCATCGACCAACAGAATGGCTACCGATTCAAGGTTCAAATTTTGAGGAGCAGGCTAGTAGTGCAATCAGTGTTTTTGAAGCGTCTGGTTTCTTTGTGGAGCGCTGGTCTCGGGTGCCGTACCTTTGCGAGGGCGACCTCAATCAGGCTTTCTATTGGTTAGACGATGCTGTGTTCGTGTTGTCAGCCTCAGGAGGTCAGAGAGACGTCAGCTGATAATTCAAGAACTGTCAAAGTAAGTATGACTGTCAAGGATCATAATATAATAAAGTGGAAGAGCACATTATGTTCAATGTAAAAGTATGATCATGCGAAAGCGCTACCTGTGTGCAATGACAGAATTATCCAGGTTGGTTTCTGTCATATAATAAAAGTAAGAAAAAGTCTTAAGGTTTCATATCCAACATTTGTTTTAATTTATACTGTTCAACAAAGTTTTTGTCAGAGGTGTTTATACTCGATGTATATGTAATTTTATGCAGATTATGAAAATGAAATCAAATTTCCTATCACCCACAGTTTTTTGGGTGACATGCAAATTTAGATTAGAATAAGAAGGGGGTGGGGTCTGCTGCTTGCTTCGACTCTGCTTGCATGGTTGTGCAGACATGAAATACAATTGATGCATATGATAAACTACTAAGATGAGCTTAAAAATTTGTACCCCTCCCCCAATATTGTCAGGGTTATTAAGTCGAGAAGAATGACATGGGCGGGATATGTAGCGCGCATGGATGGGACAAGAGGTATGCACCGGGTATTGGTTGGGAAGCCTGAGGGGAAGAGACCGCTGGGGGACCTAGACATAGATGGGAGGATAATGTCAGGCGGGATCTATGGGAGATTGGAGTTGAAGGAGACTGGATTTTGTTGGCCCAGGACAGAGCTTTGGTTAATTCGGTGATGGACCTTCGGGTTCGGTAGGCCATCTAGTTAGTTAGTTAGATAAACTACTAAGGAAACATCAAGGGATGTGTCTTTAGGCTTAATTTTATTTCTTGGCAAATACATAAATGGTATACATTACTGAAACAAGCTCTGGCTACTTAACTGAAGCATAGTTATGATAAATCCTACACGCGGTATATAAAAATTTAACATTACATTTTAGTTAAACCATATTTTAAAAAATAACTGCTGATTTGCCCATTCACTGGACTTACAAAGGGTTTACATGGATTTTATAGCGCTCTGTACTACAGAATAACTAAATAATTTAACACATTACAAATTATTAACAAAGTATAAATATGTAGTTTCCATTACTTGATATTTATTTATAAGTTTGAAGGAATAGGATTATTTCTTTATGTTGCCGAGGATTACATCCCCTGCAGTACAACAGATCCAACAACCTGGAAGAGAATAACAACTAGGACAGAAGATCTATAATAAAAGCTCACTGTACGTTCTGAATAGTAGTACAAGCAAATCTAAGGAGAGTATTATTTTCCTTAAATATCTAGTTAAACACTGAATGATCCCTCACATGGCATCTTAGTCATGCGACATGATACAGGTAAACCTCAATTTGCGCCGCTTCAGAATAACGCTGCTTTTGAAACCAGCAAGTCAAAAAGCGAAAAAAATATATTTTACTATTATTTATAACGTTTTACAATGTTTCTCGTACTGATAAAACAGTCAATGCAACAGGCTACGAGAGTAAGTGCAACGCAAGAAATTACTGTTGCTATGGGTGGATGACATGAATCGAAAAAACATTCCCTTGACTGAAATTGCTATCACGGATAAGGCAAAGACAATTTTTGAGGAACTTAAGTCGTCAATGTTTGGGTGCCGGGAACGCATGTCATTGACTTCCCATTGATTTATATTATAAAAAGTTTCAATTTACGCTGATTCCATTTACGCCGGTTCGTCCAGGAACGCATCTCCAGCGTAAATCGAGGTTTACCTGTATTCCTTTGTGCTTGAAATGGACAAAAAATGTGTTTATGGAACACTTTATACATGTGGACCACTCAGTAGAAACCTTTCTGAAAATCCCAGTCCTCCAGAGACATATCATTTCTTATATTCAACCCCCTTTATATACAAATGAAAAATGAAGATTGTACCTTTTTAAGAGGATAAAATACAGCCACAGTCTTCTACATTAAGGATAATTAAATAATTTTGTCAGATTTTTCCAATGAATTTATGAAGCATAGGGGTAGTTATTTTCTGTGAACATTTAATGTGAAAGTAAAAGGAAAATGCCCAGGAGGGAGCAACATTTTATGAAAGATGTCACATGGAAGGAAGGACGCAAAACGAGTAAGGAAGAACTGTGGGAAGACAGAAATAGATGGATAGACCTGGTTTCAGATGGCTCACATAAAGCAGGAATATCTTACGAAGAAGAAGAGTTTCAGTGAACAGTTTTTAAGCCAGGACTTATCATAATTTGCTATAGCTACAGTACATTCGGATAAATTAATCCGTATTCAGCTTAACAGAATGAGAGATTTAAACCCACCTCTCCTGTTGAATGAAATAGTTCCCTATCAATTCATCCTTTGATGATCTGTCAACTGCAATTTTTCATTCAAGTATCGGTCAAATAATGAAATGTCTTCAAGACGATAGTCTCCAATCTCCACAGAATCTCTAGAACTTAGAGAGAAAACTTGCAGGGTTTAATGATTTAAAAATGTAATTTTTATAGCTGTATTTTGTCCTCTTAAAGTCAGGTTCAACAGCAACAAGCGTATCAACAAATCTTCCAAGAAAGGAAAATATTGCACAAAACATATAAGCAGGTACTAGATCTGTCCAAAATTAATGTAATAAGAATAAAGAACTACCTATTAGAAAATACAAATGCTTAATTAAAAAGTTTTACTAACAATATACCTGAGCCGGTGTAGCTCAGTCGGTATAGTGACTGGCTACGGACTGGGTGACCGGGGTTCGATCCCCGACGGAGGATCTTTCCTCTAGCCTCTGCGTCCAGACCGGCTCTGGGGCCAACCCGGCCTCCTATCCGATGGGTACCGGGGTCCTTTCCCAGGGGTAAAGCGAGGCCGGGGTTTAATGCCAACCACTCAGCCCTATCTAGTGCCGAGGTCAAGAATGAGTAGGAGCTATACCTTATCTCCCCCCAAGCACCTACATGGCGTATAGTGGGACAGCTTTACTTTACTTTAACACTATACCTATACAACACTTACTTAGCACTAATGATTACAGACTTATAAATATTGAAACATCTGCCAGAACTCATAAATTTATTATCCACCTTTCACAAAAATAGGAACGACACTTGAGTAATCCCAGTAGACTGTCTGTTCTATATTCAACAGTATAAAGTGTATGTTTCAATGTAAGATTTGAGGTTTTCACAGCGGTGAGTATGAAGATTTCTGTCTTCCGGGTCCTTGCGCTGTGTAGTCTTTGTAGATGAATCACCCTGATGACGGAGGCAGTATTACCTCTGAAATGTTGGTGAACATCAACCAGACTACACAGCGCAACAACCCAGAAGACAGAAATCTTCATGTATGTTTCAACTCGCCTATCCATTTCAAGCACTGGGCATTTCTTCCTGTGTCCATTGTAGGCAAGAATATGAGCATTTCTAAGAGTTCTTTGTGAATTCAAGGCAACATATTAAAACCCTGTTTCTCTGCACAGGGCTCAGGGTCATACTGGCACCAACTGAAGTATGTACACATATGTAAGTTGAATACTGTGGGACTTTTAAGTTGTACCAGGGTAATAACAAAACAAATTATAGAAAATGCCTATAATAAGATAACATCACATTGGCAAGAATTTAAATCGGTAGTCATACAGATTCACCAGAGCAGCAAATACATTTTGGTCAAAACAGCATTAAAACGTGCAGCTGCCATGATATAACAGGACTGAGCATATATAAAAAGAATGTAATATAAGCAACTGTATGGAACATCCATAATATTTATTGTTTAAAATATACGAGAACGTTCACTACTAGTAAGAGCAGTTATTTATTAAGCTTTGTCATGGCAGTGGTGTAAAGTAACAAAGATATGGTTGAATCTATAAGCTTCCCAATTTGGAATCTTTTAAAAATCCGTGGCGTAACAGCCCTCTGAGAGCCAAAGCTGACTAGCTGGCTGCTGGCCTCACGTTCACATGCCTAAGCAGAGGTGAACGATCATCCAACCAGATATAGGGTGACGTGTGGTCAGCACGACGAACCCCCAGCCATTGCTAGTTTCCATGACCGGATTACACTACTCATTGTAGCTCCCCAATTTCCTCACGATGCTGGGTTAGCACTGGTCCCATACACTGGTCGAAAGCTCATGAGAAAATTTCTTCTCCCCTGAGACTCGAACCAGAGCGTATTCCGCGTCGCCGGTCCGAAGTATGATGCCTCAGACCGCGCGGCTATGGTGCGGGACCAATTTGGAATCTTTAATTCTTATAATTATGTGAAAAAGCATGCAATGGTAGGCAAACTATACATGGAGAATCCGTAAGTTTCCACATGCTGAAGCAGAAAATAGATTAGTACACTTCTGTTTACGATATGAAGCCAATGTACGCACTGAGTTTAGTTTGAGATTCATAGTAAATAAAAAGCAATGACTGCTAAACTCACCAACCAACATTATATGCCTTCTGGTTGCTTAATTTGAGACTAATTTTGGAAACTTTATCACCATCATTTAAATTAACCAAAGGCCCATAATTCATCCAAATACTAGGCCCACTTCATTCCCATAAAATACAAATGTACACAAATAAGGACCTCTAATTCCATTCATACTTTCCTAGTGAATTCACCGCTAAAGATATTGAAATGTCCAATGGTTAACAGTTAATACTGATCAATATAATATAACTTAATATTTATGATTTTTAAAAAGAGACTGCAAAGTAAGCTTACATTACATAAGTAAGACAGTATAGGGGATGGACATTCTGTGGAGCCTTGCAATAAAAGTAGCAGCTTATTATATGTATATATATATATATACTGAACATTTATGATAAAACTGTCTAAAATATAAAAATTAACAACTATATCCCATCTGGCTGACTCCAAAGATAGCACAGAATGGTGTTAAATCAACAATAACCTGCAGACTGAAGCTTCCTACCAAGTGTCAGAATATACGACTCCTAAATATGTGGACTGAGAGAGTATGTAACATTTAAAGTCTATTGCTACAATAAAGGACACGTAGTGAACAGGAAATGGCAATCACTGTCATACAATTATAGAACATGGAATGGAGTAGTTACTGTACACTTAAAAGCAAATAAAATTATGCTTTCTTAAGTACTAAAGAATTAGTCATGCTGCCCATAAAATATACAAAGAAAATAAAAGCAAAATCTGTCATCTAGAGTTTCCATTTTATGAAATTGTAGAACGACAATTTGCATGTCATATGTGCGATAAAAGCTTTTTCTTCTTTCCTTCTCAAAATTTTTATCACAGATATTTCCGTCACATGTCTAGAGTCTTTGGTCTGACTAGAATATCGTCTCCATCGACGCCAATCCCGCCTTCTTCATCGTCCCTAGCGTCGTCATGCTGTAGCTCGGATCAGTCGATCTTCCGTCCGGCATCACCGCAGAGTTCCTCCATCCCACTCTTTCTAGAATGGATCACAGAGTTAAGACAACCATTAACATGAAACCTTTACCTGTTGCATACTCAAATAAGGTGCAACAAAATATATGGATTAGAAACAGCAGCATGGCTAGTAATTACCACTAAAAAGATATCGAAGTGTTTTTAGGCTTTTATATTTCTTTAATACAAAACCAACAATTTCATCTTAATTGTACATAATTTTCCATAATTGTACAGCAACCTGTACTTAGGAATAGCCAGAACTATTGAAACAAATAACTTACGGAAGACAACAGGTAAAGGCAACTTCAGTTTAACTGAAAAATGATATTAGAAGCACTGAAAAAAAGCTAAAAGTAACATGAACCTTCCCTCATGTAGTTGGTTTTTACTGACTTTTGAGTAGTGATAATACTGTGACATATTGATAATGGCTAGTCCATTAACAAAATTCAATTCAATTATTTATTATTAGTGTGCTGTATCAACAGCCAGAAGTCACCCCCATCTAGTGCCGAGGTCAAGAAAGAGAGGAGCTATACCTCCACTCACCCCAAGCGCCTGTATGGCACGTAGTGGGACAAACTTTACTTTTACTATCTAAATATATTGTCAGAACCCACAATAAGATTACCTTTAATTTCTTACTTACCTTTGTCCTTCCATATACTAATTACAGTGAATGGTAAAACTTAATCATTATATTTTTGTTTGTGTGGAGAAATACAGCAGTGAATAAGAAAAAATTACCTCTCTTTTCATGCAATTATGTATTACATACAGAAACCAGTATGACAGTCATACTGTTCAGAGTAGAGCACACATTATTTTGAACTCATTCATTGTTACAGTTCCTGATGCCCACAAGTGCAAAGGATTGTCACACGAACCTGTGTTTATCTTCATTTTTCCAGCTGCTGACCGCAATATGTGGTGGTGGTAGGAAGGACCTGAGAGACTGAACTAGCTGAATCGTGTCCACAAGAGCTGTATGAACAGGACAGTAAATATCCTTCAGTTACAACCAAGAACTTCCTTATCTATCCTCAGATTTTTAAAAGTAATTAAGAAGTAAGGTAAGACCAAAGCTGTGAATTAAGTTGTATTACACTAGTCCCAAACATGCTGCAAACTTTTTGCAGTTGTGACTTGTCTTTTGCATTATTTACATTATGCTATCCATCTCTTGGGGATATTCATATATGAAATGCTAATTTATTTTAAAAAATGACCCAATTTGCTGCTTTTGATTACTGTTCCTAAAACAAGCCATAAAACAGTCATTTTATATGGTATTCTGCAACTAGATGATACTGCAAAATTGTACCCCAAAAACTGTATCTGAAGCAAAACAATAATTTGATTTGTGGTTTAAATTCCATACATCAGGCCCAAGGTAAAACACATAATAGACTGGAAGTCAAATCACTGAATATGTTTTAATGAGCATAATATGTTTTGAAAGGATATGGGAGGGTTCTGTGTTTTAACATGACCAGGAAAAATAGCAGCTATTTTTATTTATACCCTTGTACAGTAAATAAATATAAGTTCTCTAGTTTGTAAGTTCAACCTTTTGAGAGTTTGATGGGTATGAATATGTGTCAAAAATTATGTGTTGAGATTTCACAGACTAGAAATAGCTCTATTAAAATCTCTGTCTCAAGTTCTTCTTCTTCTTATTCATGACTTCTCCATGGAAGGGACCACAAATGAGAAAACAGAATGCATTCTGCTGTCAAAACTTTAATTATACTCTGCAAAAGAGCACATGTAGATGGAGACAGGACAAAGCTCATATGCACATTTTTGTAACTAGTTACAAACATGCTATTAACTGTTTAACTAAAATCTATGTCCACAACCTAGCAAGATTTCCAATAATTTCAGCAACATGCAATTTTATTGAGGGTCTGTAGTACAAGTACTGATTCAGACACAATATCTCCCCCTGTATATACAAGAAAACTGCACAAATAACCTGTTTTTGTTTTCAAACAAAGGAAAATATTACATTCCATTATATAAAATGAACTTTTAATTCATATCTGATGAAAGATTGAGGCTTCCTCTTTCAGGAGGTACCATCAAAATTTCAATTGTTATATCAGTCTTAACATGAGAGAAGGATGTTACCTCTAGGTCTATTAATGTGGTCTGAGGTCCATACTAAGGATGGAGACCAACCATGCAAAGGATACTACTTTCAGCAACCATTCTAAAGGCATGGTACGTACGATGATTTCTCTGACAAACAATTTATGCGTAAGTGAATTCTTATTCAATATTTTCAGTACATTCCTTCCAAAAAGAAATTGGCTCTGGCTCCCATTACCTTTCGTATGAAACTATGAGACTTTAAATAAAAGTTATATTAATTTGTACAGGCTCTTCTTTTATGATTTTATATTTTTATATTAGTGATTTGTAAAAATTTATGACGTGTACATGATAAGAATTATTCAGCTAATTTAATTGTATCCTTAAGAGAGGGTTAGTGTAGAATCAAGTGCAAGATTTGAAGAAATTGATATGTGCACTATTTAAATGGGGCATAAGAATAATCATTACCCAGCTTCATATAAATTCTACTATAAGGAACATTCTTAAGTCTTTAAAGCCCACTGGTAACTGTATGTCCTACCTGCTTCAACAGTCATGAACTCTTCATTTTGTATTTATGGGTTTCATATGATTCCCAGTGTAAAGAGGTATTATATCCTTAATCTCCATCAACAAACTGGTTCTTGTAATGAGAAGTGATGTTTACTCTTAGAGGTACATTCTGAATTCTTAAATATTGTTTAGACGAGCTTCAGATTCAAAGGGTACAGAAACCTCAGTATTTAAAATGCTTGTTAAATCCTCTTTCTTTAAGGCTTAAGTATAAGCATATGGAAAATTATAGTTATTATGTATAACTATTAAGATTACCCAGAACAACCAGGTGACATATACAGGCAGCCAGACAAAGTTACACAGACTGTGAAGGCTCTTTGTACAAACAGTAAGGGTCTTCTGAATGTCAGTTGTATACCAGAAATATAATATTTTCCTTATGTGATAAACTATATATGTAACACACTTTCTGCACGTGCATAGGAAACAAAATGTCTGTAGCTTAATGTGTATAACCTGTAAGCTGATTACTTTAAAGACTGGTCGCATTACTGAGTAAAGTTTCTTGTAATGCTGTGACTGAAGATATGTCAGAAATTCAGTGTGATGTGACGTGGTGTTATTGGAATAATTTCCACACTGAAATAATTCAGTACCCATATTGTTTTTCTAAAATGTTCTCCCATTTAGACTACATACAAAGCAATACTCCATAGCTTCTCTTACTACAGAGTTTAGTATTACTCCATTATTTTTAAAGCTTATTAATATTTGTAGTTCTGTACTATAAAAGGACCTACCAATCTTATACCCTGTCATATATCTATCTTTTAACACTGCAGATTTCTCAAAATGACTGTGAGCTTACTCTAGCCACATTGTTTTGAAATTAAATACATTATTAATTCTACTGTATATATAATTAACTACTTATTTAACCACTGATCTAACTTACTTTCTGCTAAGAGAACCTGAAAATTCAGTATGACCCAGTTCTCAACCATTTACATCTAGAACACTTTCTGAAAGATTTTCATCAAAATTATGTATAGATTTCTTGTTTTCCTTATCTAAGTTATACTCATATGTCTGAACTACCTAATAATTCTGAAACTTCACATAACCATTTCTAACTTGAGCTACATATTGGTTTATTTGGGTCAGTTAATCTTACTAAGTTAATTCAATTTATAATTAGTTATGGAATGACCCACTACATGTTCAATTACATCACCTCCAATAAAAATAATCTAAACAGGGCATATAGTATAAGTGAATTCTGAAACACACAAGGCGTGATTTGTATCTGTAGTAAATCAGCAAATAAGGTATGTAAAATCACAATTGCAAATTGTAAAATATGTGTACTACATCGGAGTAAACAATTTCACATGTTTCAATTCCAGTGCAGTAGACTTTTAACTAAAAGTTCAGAGACCCCGATGAATAAGCAGGCAACAGCAACTGGGGCAGGGGGGATACAAAGTAATGTTGGGGAGCCTTCTAGTTGAAATCTAGCTTCTGATAACATTCAGAGTATGGATGGAGAGGGATATGTCTTCACGCATTCAAAATTCTGATTACATAATGGGCATAAAAAACTTTCAAAATCTTACAGCGCTAGTTTAAATAAAAAATTCTATTTTATTGCATTGCCTTTATTCCTGTGCAATTTACCATCAATACAAATTTCTAAGCCACTCATTAAATTATCACAATTCCTATTTTTATGCATTCCCTTGTGGGATACACCCACGGCTACTGTAATTTGTACCATGCATAAGAAATACCTATTCTCTGTTCTTGAACAAAAAGTAAGCTGTAAATGTAGGTACATACTTTTCTGTAGTGCTTCTGATTGTTTTCCATAAGGTTTGCACATAGCTGGGCGGACACAGGTCTTCATGCGAGACATATTCTTCATTATCTCAGCAAATGCTCGGACAATTTTCTCTTGACCAACTGACAAAGAAATGACAAATTCTAAACAAATATAACATTGCCCATGGAGAATAATTTCTACATCTGCAACCTAGTGCTAGAATTCACAAACATATTTTATGGTTTTTTGTAGGCCTGAGTTGGGGTCCACTACAAATGTTCATTTTGTGCCACGATTCTGTTATAGTGGGAGCCCACTTCTAACTATTTAAGCTGCTTTCATTATTGAACATGATATTACATGTGGACATTGTAAACTGATTCTGCATCAAGAAAAAACAAGGTTTCTGAGTTTTTAAAATGTTGTTTATGTTTCTTCATCTAGCATTGTTTCCTTCTCATCAGGTCAATGGACATCTTCTTCTTCTAGCATCTTTGACCTTATGTCGATCAATGGGTGAAAACTGTCTCATCTCTTCTTTACACAATTTTTCTATTTTGGTTTCTTGCCAGCTTTCTATTCTTTGTGTTCTAGTACCTGGCTGAACTACCTATTTTGGTCATCCCATGGACAAAAAGAAATGAAGTAAAAGGTGCAATAACAATGAACGTATAATACAAAAGCAGACACTGCATACCAAGTACACAGAATGAATCAGTAGAATGACTGCACTGTACTCATGAAGTAAATGAACATTACAATATACTGAACTGATCTTCAATAGAAATAATATTTTGTTCCTTGATATAATGCTACTGGTTTGCAAGGCATATTTGCAGTAACACTAATTCTCATCTCTAGTATAAAAAACTGCCAAGCAATACTGTATTATCCTATGTTACACTGTCCAATAGTGATGGAATTGCCTACAACTACAGTACCCTGAGCATGAAGATGGTTCTTGAAACATTGGTGTTTTATCCATTTAACCACCTTACGTGGCTGGTAGTCCGAGAAGAATTCTTTATGTCCAAAGTACAGAGTTAATGCTAACATTGTAATCATTCTCATGTCCTGAACACTCACCTTCTGAGGTTGAAGGAATTCGCTTATCACTGTCATTAGCCCAGGCACCATTGTGCAGAACAAGAAGATCCTGTAAGACAGAAAGTTATCCATAGGAATACGTACATAATTCTCAGGCATTTGAATTGTTTTCTATTACTCTACAATCTTTCCCAAAGTATTCTGCCTTGCCGTTTCATTTCTGTCAAAGTGTTTGATGTAGTTTATTTCATTATATTGTTTCATTAATTTGTTACACACCACTTGCTAGATTTATATCGCATGACAATAACGTATGAACCGCAGGATTGATGGAACAGGGTTAACATCAGCTGAAATATACTTCAGCAGGGCACATACTATTTAGCCATGAAAGATGTGAATCTGACATTTAATTTAAAAAAGAGAAAATTCTACAATAGACATGCTTTTGACAACTCTTTTGAAAGACACATTCTTGTTCATAATATCAAAGAGCCCAACACTGCCCAGTACTCAGAACAGATTAATAATGATGATGGTTTCATTGGCCAAGGAGGTGAGGTCAACTATATTGTTTTGTATCTTCAGTGTTTATGTGTATCTATGTAATGTAGCAATTTTGAACTTCTGCACTTGCATGAGCATGATCCAAATTGACAATGTTTACATTTAGAGGGAAGAAGTGAATGTTGTGAAAAGGATGGTTACGAAGCTGTTGACAGATGGATGTTTCTATTTCCTTTTTCAATTCACTCATGTACATCTTATCGCATGTAGTACATACTATCAGTACAGTAACAATTGTTACATTACAGAAATGAGAAATAAGCCACTAATTAATAATTATGAATCAGTGAATTATTTATTAACTACTGGTATATGAAAATATAAATGGATGCAACTTGTATTATAAAACTTATACAAAGGGATGCCTCTAAAGGTGGCAACTGACTTGTAACATTTGCCTGTAATGTAACGTGTTACAAATCGAGCATTACACAAGTGAAGATAGCGAACGGAGCCGCTCACGCTCGCGGGCGCTCCATCGTGTTGTCGGTTTTTTCGCAAATCCCTTTGAGTGTTACATTACAAGTCAGTCAGTCAGTCGAGCGGCATCATAACGAGCATTCACGAGTTCTTTAAATAACAGTAGCGTATTAAATGAAACAAAGATAACACAACCTCCATGTCCGACATATTGAATGAAATGAATGGAGCACACACGAGCACAGTCGAGCCGAGCGTTCAAAACGAGCATTCGATGCGCCTCACCAGTTGTGGTGTAATGTAACATGCATGCCATAAATGAAATCTAGCATGTGCAAATGACACAAAAAGACATGGAAAAGGAATAATGTTTATAGCTTATTTAATGGCCCTGTCAAAGCCGAGAATATATATAACACTGAGAAAAAAATACAGAACAGACAGCTCCTGCCTGCATTACAAACTGCTAACTGCGGACCCCATTGTTAAATAAAGCACAAATAAATAATACCATCAAGAAAACCAGAAAGATACACCATGAAATCAATAAAACTCTAGGGCAATAAATTGGAAACTGGCAGCATTCTGCAACCCAGTGATTATAACATGAAACAGCAAAGTAGCTTTCAAATGAGCGAGCATACTACATACTGGCTTATGTAAATACATAGAATATCAAGACTATGGGGTCAAGAATCCCCTTTATTTCAGTATAGTGAATGGAAGAGCCCGAAACTGAGTATGTTGTGAGGACTAATTGCACAATATAGTAAATGGCCCTTTCTCTTTAACTAAACCAACTGACACCTCCATGTCATGTTTGGACATGCTAGAAAATTTATGGCTCTTAGGAGGAAGCCTTGCAAACAACAATCATTTTCCAACAAGATAAAAGGATAAATTTTAGGGTAAATTAATTTTACTTCGTATTTACTTTTACTGTCTTACTTCACATCAATAAAATAAACATTATATTGTATTTATTTATTAAGAATATAATTGGGAATGTGACTAAAACTGCTTGTCTACTAGATAAGTGTAAGATTTGAAATGCTAAATAAGAAACATAAAGGAATACCATAAAACTTTACTTTCTCAAGAAATTACTATGTAATTACCTTATTTGCACTGGACAGCCCCTCCAGGTTCTCAAGATTTGACCGAAGAAAATCTGTAAGCTTGTGATCAGTAGATGGGGCTGATCCAGGTTGCTCATAGTGCTGCTGCTTCTGCTGTTTGTGTGCAGGCTCACCAATTGGTCGCCCAGACTTATCAGGCATCTGCTGTGCACGATTTGGTGTGGACACTGATGTGGGTGGTTTGTCTGGAGTTAGGCCTGTCAGATCCACTGGTCCTGTACCAGCACCACTTGCACCATGGTGGTGCAAAGGCAACCCTTGCTGGGCATGAGAGAGTGGCACACTGAAGTCACCTGTAGGTCCTCCACTCGGGTATGCCCCACCTCGAAGCATCCCACTTGCATCTGGAGCCACTCCTAACTGGGCTGAGCCTGCATTTGAATACATTTGTGTCCCCATCTTCAAGCCTTTTCTTCCTGTTGGCATTTCACATAACTTTCATCAGCTAAAATATTTTGTAGTAAAAGGGAATTAAATATTAGGCTCATATTAATGTTTTTAAAGCTTAATTGATAATGCAGTCTTACATTATTTTATGACTGATGATTTCATTCATTTTTAAAGAGTTGAAAAATTTCTCTTAGACAAAGTATTGGGTATTCAGTCTGCTAGTATTATATTTAAATTGCAGGATGTTCAGTTACCAAATTTCCCAAGCCCATGATAAGGACACTTTATTTCAATATAGATATAACTTTTACTTCAGCATGAAATAGAAAATGGACAAAATATGACTTTTTGATAATTCTGTTGTCAAGTCTCCTCACCTCCAGACTCAGAAATGTATGTAGGCGCACTGAGATGTAGTGACTTTTGTGACAATTCAAGTTGGTTCTTGTAGTAGCGGCAGGCAGGATTAGGGCAATTCTGAACCACTTCTATGATGAATTCCTTCTCCATCCCAAAACATTCCCGGCCAATTGTGTAAGACTCCATTACCTATAACCAATCAATAGTCAGGTAGGTAAAATAATTCTGTTTTTATAATACTGAAGTACAATTGACAATTCACCGTATGAAAAGAGAATAAATAGTTACATACATGTTACAAGATACACTCTACAGATTACAAAGTAAGAATTACTAATATTCCACTTGGGGGGAAAATAAATGCAAGCAAATCTCTGAGTATCTCACAAATAGGTGAACAGGTAACATTTTAAAAAGTGTTTGCAAACTTTGAGTATGGTCTGGTCCAGCTCAAAGAAATGTGTAAATTATCACTGTCAACCTGCCTCACATGAATATCTCATTCTGGATGAATTCAATGTGATGACATTTAACAATGATTAAACTTTATTAACAATATTCAATATAAGGAAATATTTAATTCACAAATGTTGACTTTCACAAAGGTGTTTTTTCCTGTCTTTAAATTGTTTTTCACCATTAAACCACCCGATATGGCTGATAGCTGATTACAGTTTTTTCCTTTCTCCAAACAGAATGAAACTTTGTGGACTCTAACGTGTAGTGTTGTATCTCCTGCTTGGATAAATTCTGTTGGAATTTAATAAGTATCTGGTGATTTCCACCTTTTTAATGGCAAGTTAAACATAAAAATAAGAATGCTCAACTATATGCAACACAGTATGTATATATATAGACTGAAGTAATTCATTCAGTTTCTCAGTGTGGAAGTGTAACATCTGAAATCTGTGCTGGATTATTCTCCTCACATTACCTGCAGAACTACTTTCCAAATTAAAAAAATACAGATAAAACATTAAGTCAAAATATTAGCTTATTCACATGTTTGAATGAGTACCTTACATGTGACATTTCAACAAAGGAAATACAATGACCAAGTGAATGACTGCATGTCTCTGAAGTTGAGGCGTTACAATAACATAAGACATGATTTCTTGCAATAGCATGAACATTAAAAGTGTAAGACACTACTTCTGGACTTAAAACTAAGACATGGGTATGTCTCAAAATACAAAATATCAGAGAAGGTAGAGATGAAATCAATTAAGTGAAGGTTCACTGTTGAAAAAAAGAAAACCCATGTTTCACCAATAATTGATCAATTATAAATTTACACATTTAACACAATGTCTGGAATCACTGAAGTATAACCAATCTCATTTTCATATTATTAGTACTTTTTAATATTATTTAATAAAGTGATTTTATATGTATTGAAATTATGTACATAGAAAAGCATCTAGTAAGTATCTATTTATAAAACAGCAACTTACTGCTCTGATAGTGCCTTCTAGTCCCAGATGAAGGCCATGTGGTCCATTCATATGCTTTAACATGACAGCATTAGCAAAATGTTCATATGGAAGAATTATCTTTCCATTTTCTCTCAAAATAAGTCTTCCTTGGCTATCTAGTGCTACTCTTGAGGCCATCATTCTGCAAAAACAATATTTCCAGCAATGTTTATGCACAATTTTATGCCCATTTCAAATTCAGTACTCTCGTGTATCATACAATGATATAGGAACAACACATACTATGTAGGATTTGAGGGTTTCACAGCAGTGAGTCTGAAGATGGCTGTCTTCTGGGTTGTTGCACTGTGTAGCAGGGCCCCAATGATGGAGGTGGCAAGGACCTCTGAAATACCGGTAAACTTCTACCAGACTACATGCCACAACAACCCAGAAGGCAGCCATCTTCAACACACACTGCACCTAATTCAAATAACTGAATACTGCGCTGAGATATTATGATGGCCCATTTTATCCCTGAACTTACTGTAGATATGCAGCACTAGGCAACATGGAAGCTTCTTTTAACTCAGTAAAGCATTGCAGGAGCTCAACTGAAGGATTCCAGCCCTTATTTTGAAGATATAATTGTAGCAACATATATAACTTCTCTGTAACATAACCAGTTCCAGGGAATGGTGGACCCATTTCTGTCTGAATCCCTTTTGCAACAATATTCTTCATTGTTTCTGTAAGATCCATTGCAATGATGTAAAATGACTTGTGAATGTCAGAATTATTGTTCCTGAAACAAGACCACAGTTCACCACCAAGACGAACCATTTTAAGGGTTATAAACATATCTATTTAATACCATATTTCATCACCAAGCTGAACCATTTTATTATAAACATATCTATAGAAAAGGCAGTAAGGCTCAGAGATTCTGTAGTTCAAATTTGTATGGCATTCTTTTCAATACGTGATTTAAAGTAAACTACATTGGTCCAAATAGTGTTTTAATAAATACAGGGCACTAGACACTAATATGTGTTAAAAATTTATGTTGTTTTGACTACAAAATAAAGCTTCGCTTGACAACAGTCTACTGCTGCCTATTCCCATCCGCTTGATAGGCATGTGGTTTTGCGGACTTACCCCGGTTTAGATAAGAATATTTAAATGAGATGATAATCAGTGTATTTAGGATGACCAGTTGCGTCTTGTTACCATGGCAACAGGTGAATTGTCTTCGGAAATGGAGCGTAAAGATGTCTTTTGAACTGTTCCCTCTCCGTATAAGGAACAGCTGATTGATATATCGAATGCCCTACTTGATTCTATTCGATACCTTGGGCGCAAGCGCATGTCAATCGATTATAGAAGCGTCACTTCCGTAACGCGTAATCTGAGCAGGACTGGAAGTTAGTTACTTTAACCAATAGGAATGAGCGTCTCGTCAGTTCAACCAATGATGTACTTACCGCGAATTGTCTTCTTTGAAATAATTGGGTAAAAATCACGTGGTGTTTATTTGTCAACCAATGAGCATGCAGTTTAAAACCCCGAAAGCTACATCCGCTTTTTATTTTCCGGAATACAGCGACCGAAGTGAGTTGAGAGTATGGTTGATGGTGAATATCGCTGTTTTGGAACGTAATCCGATACAATCGAATAGAGAACTTTGTGCCGTTTTGGTTCCTGTAAGTACAATACAATCATTAACTTATCATGTGTAATTTATTTGTATATTTTAGGGCTATCAGCGAATATTTTCTGTTTGTATATTACTTTTTGCCAGATTGGATATAACAGTATCATAATTGCACATGTTAAGTAATATCAGTTCCGCGTTTAGGGCGGTACAATCGCTACACCGTTCAGGTGGCCCCGCTATCAAACATTTCGATGTATCAAATCCTTTGTTCACCGCGATACCTTGTGCGCCCGAAGCAAAAAATTACGTGAAGCATAGATAGGAATACGCTGTGTAATAAGTCTGATCCCAGTAATATTAGACTATCAGGTTTCCTGCTTTCTTTTTTATTTATATATAGATCTTTATAAACTTTTGTATGTGAGGAGAGTGGTAAAGGTGAATGAAATACTGGGTTTTGATAGAAACATTTCCAAACACATTCTGTTTGTTCAGCAATGCAAATTTGAGGAACATACATTGTGCAGAGGTTAAAGTATGTTGTAAAGTAAAGCCGATCACTACACGCCTTGTAGGTTAGTTGGGGGAGAGGGGGTATAGCTCCTACTTATTCTTGACCTCGGCTCTAGATGGCGCTGAATGGTCAGCATCATGCCCTGGTCGTGCTTTGCCCCACGGAAAGGATCCCGATACCCATTGGATAGCAGGCTGGATGGGAAGCAGATGCTAGAGGAAAAATCCTCTGGCCCCTGTTGGGGTCAAACCCCCAGTCATCCAGCCCGTAGCTAGTCACTATAAAGTTATATCTTATGTTTCATTTCCTTTTTAGTGTTCTAATAGTGGCCCAGTATATCAGGAGTGCTTGTTACTTATATTACTGCTCTTTGTGTTTCAGGTAATGTGTTACAGAGGTTAAGTCTGTTGCCTGTTTTGTTGCATTCAGAATGCACCTGTACAACTTGACCTTGCAACGTGCCACTGGCATCACTCATGCTGTCCATGGCAACTTCAGTGGCAGTAAGATGCAGGAGATTCTTGTATCAAGGGGAAAGTCTCTTGAGTTGTTACGTCCAGATCCTAACACTGGCAAAGTACATACTCTGCTAACTGTTGAAGTTTTTGGAATAGTACGATCTTTGATGGCTTTTAGGTTGACAGGTGGAACAAAAGGTAATCTTGTAAACCTGTTTGCACCAGGTATAGTCTGCACAATCGTATACCATCAGCACAAGTATTGTTTCTCCCAAGTAGTTTGTTAAGCTGGCATTAGATGTTACATATGCAGAACTGTACATGTACTGAATATTAAAGACTTCAGTCCGCACCTCAAAGAAAACACTTCACCTCTGTAACTGGATGAAGCTGTTTAAGGAAATTTTCTCTTTTTACAGTGAGAATCATGCAAAATATGTAAAAACATAATTCACCGTTGCTGATAAGGTGGATGGGGTATATAATGGTTACCCCTAGGCTTCAAAGGGTTGAATTTGTGATAATGAGTGCAATAGTGGCATATTTGCACTGTGATAGGATGGTAGCTGCATTTGGTGGCTTGCATGTCATGTGAGCAATGACATTCCATATAAAATAATTCTTGTTTATATTAAGCATGGACCTGTGCTGCTTTGTTTTCAATTGCTGTATGATCTATTTAACAGTACTAGGAAACAAAAACAAATTCTTTAAAGTGGGATAGAATATTGGAAAGGAGGTAGTAGTCTGAAACAAATGTAAAGATGCTACAGTAAAACCTCTGTCCATCGTACCCTGAACTATCGTTCTCCCGGATGCATCGTCCGGTCCTGGATACATCCCATATAAAGTAATGTTACATTTTCCCGCTTCTATCGTTCCTCGAACTATCGTTTTATCGCATCAATCGTTCAAAAATCTTAGTCCTGGCCCACAATTTTCCTGCAAAGATCGTTTCTGAGAAATTATAACGAAATTTACGCAATGTTTTTAGAATTTAAAATGCTGGGTTTTGAGATAAATTAATACCGAAAGACGCGCAATGTTTTTGGAATATGCAGTAGCGGTAACCTGTTACATCGCCCAACCAGCACAGATTCTTTTGGAATGAGGGGTCAGCGGTGCAGGGGTGATAGTTGGAGAGAATGACGGTGCCCAATGTCAGAAATTTTACGTGTTTAATTAGGGTGCACTCATATTTCGTTCCAGCGATGCCAGATGGCATGTGCAGTGTGAATTTCTTCAAAAATGCTTTTATTATAAGTACAAAGGAAAGGCAGGCGACACTTTTCATTCTTCTGGTGTCTTCTACAGCTACGTTTCCTTGAGTTCGGCAGTAATAGTATTTCCATTCTTCCTGTTATTGTTCGCGAAGGGGGTGGGAGTGGTGAGGAAGAGGAAGACAACGAATGCGAGCCCAAAGCTGTGCCGAGTTTTGCCGAAGAACATGCTGCATTGGCAAAAGTGAAGTCGATCTTTTATGCGCATAATATTAGTGAACGTGGAAAGGGCTGTATTTGACCTGAAACGTAAAGTTTTGACAAACCAGTTGTACATTAAAGACTTTTGTGGTAAAAAGAAGCAACTTTGAAAGAGAAACATTCAGTTTTTTTTAAAAAAATTAATGCTTTCTCGCAACTGTCGTTTTCCCGTATTCATTGTTTTTATTTCCCACCCCCGCCAAAAACGATGCATCGAGGTTTCACTGTAGTTGTTTTGTAATGTGGGGTTTCATTTCCTGTCAGGTATAAGAATCTCCATTTTACTTCCAACAGTTGCAAGGGAACTATTAGCAAGGATTACTATAGATGAAAGTCATTTCTTTTCACGGAAGGTATCCCGCAAAGTGTGCAGTCTAATCAAACAAAGGTTTGGGCATATTTTTAATTTCTAGCTATGTATTTTGAATGTGGAACTAAGCTGACCAACTGAAAACCACACAGGTTGTAAGTGACCTTTCTTCTTCATTAATAAATGAATTTACAGCTGCACCATTAGACCATCACTTACAAATATTGCTATTGTATGTTACCAGAATTAGTTGATGATTTGATGCACTGTGGTATCTCCTGTGCTTGGGTTTCCTACACTCATAGGTCGTCAATACAGTGCCACAGAATCGGGTGTTCAGCATCGTTGGTGCAAGGCTGTTTTTGTCTTGTTGCCTGGTTTTCAGCATCCAACAAAATAAATATAATTTTTATTGATGAAGTTGTGATGTTTATATGATTGTGCTAATAATTGTTATATTTCAGATTATATTGTGGTTGGATCAGATTCTGGTAGAATTGTAATCTTGGAATATATCAGTACAAAAAATATTTTTGAGAAAGTGCACCAAGAGACATTTGGAAAAAGCGGTTGCCGAAGAATTGTCCCTGGCCAATATCTTGCAATTGACCCCAAAGGAAGAGCTGTTATGATTGGTAATATTAAGAGACTTGAGTTCTTGCTTGTAGTATTGTACTTTGTTATGTATGTTACCTATACCAAAGTTTTGTAATAATTTTGAGACACTTATTTTGAATTGTTACATTTATGTGCAAAAATCTTATATTTTCCTTTTACATTTTGGG
The DNA here is from genome assembly GCF_000696155.1 of Zootermopsis nevadensis. The sequence goes on from NW_019059765.1 coordinate 1,106,539, forward strand.
CATTGTTGGGTCCCAAAGCAGTTGGTATTACTGTGTACCCACAAGATGTACCCCTTTCAGAGCTGACAAAATGTTAGTGCTTTTTGTGGTTATATTTGAATTTTCTTTTAAATCCTTTCCAGTATACCCAGCGAAGGACTGCATGCAATTGGAACTTCATTGCCACATTTTTAATTATTTTTTATTCCAAATGCTCTAATATTAGCAATAAGAGGTTTTGTTTGAAAGAAATGGGACTGTTCTACAAGATTAGGAATTGTTGATTGAAGTGCGTTGTTCAGATGAGTATAAGGTGTTGAATTTACACTTCAGTTGAATAATGTCTGAATAGATTGTGTGGTCCTCAAAGTGTACCACAAGTGTTTGTGGAGAGCATAAATTTCGAATGTAACGAAGTGACGAGAGAGTTTACGCTGTTATGGTTTAATCCTGATGTAAACATGTAGAGAAGGCTCCTTACTGTTTTACTTCTGAAAGTAGTCACTTCTTTAGTTGGCTGTCATACACAGGAAAATTATTTACAGAATTTTATTTCATGTCATAGGTGCAATAGAGAAACAGAAGTTGGTGTATATTCTGAATCGAGATGCAGAAGCACGTCTCACTATTTCATCACCCCTTGAAGCCCACAAAAGCAACACCTTGGTGTATCACACTGTGGGTGTAGACGCAGGATTTGAAAATCCGATGTTTGCTTGCTTGGAAATTGATTATGAGGTAATACATTTTAATTATTAAATTTTTAGAATTTGTGTAATGGATATTTGACTAACCACTTCCTTCATCCCACATAATTGCCTCAGCTCTTTGGAAATTTAGCTCTGAATACGTTGACAGTGCTTTGGAATTTTGCAACCACCAGTGTCCCAATTTCATTCAATTGTAGCAATAATTTTACCTTTTCCTCACTGAATGGAACCATCGTTCAATGGTTGATATGTGTTGTGTCTGGTTGATTTTTTTATGCTTCGTTTATGCATTATATCTTTTTTTGACTGGCACACACATAGTATTATTGGCTTGTTATTATTTGCAAGTTGTTTTGTGATTATAGAACATAAAGGTGACTGATAGTTATTATGGTGAAGTGGAAGACATTTCTGTCAAGTCTGACAAGATACTTCTGTGTCAGAAGTAGATTTGGACAGCTCTGTTGACAGTAGACGGAAGTGAAATATTATATTCTACCGCACAACACAAAACATACAAGAAGAGCCTTGAATAGCCCAGGATAATAATGAAACTTTATATGCAGATTTTTTGTGTTATAAAATTTTAAGAAAAAATGGCTCAGCTAAATTATTATATGTATATTAAGGGATTGTGATGTCATGTAAATGATATCAGCTTGAGATAGTGGAATTTGTTCGTTAGTCTCTTGTAGAGTATGTTGTTAATGTTATTATTATGATATTAACTAGCATAATGTGTAAGTTGTGAAAGCATCTGCAGTTTTTCCCATCGGGCATTTTGAGATAACTTTGTAATACACGCATGTTTTTATGAACATTTGTTCTACCTGCACATGCATTGGTTTTGTTTGCACACAAGTTGGTCTGTTTCATGATTTATCGTTACAAGTTCTAGACTAGATGTGCAGAAAGCATATACAATCCAACTTGTCGCCTCCTACCAAGACACATTTTTGGTTGGAGTGAATCAAGGCTGGAACATTGCAATATTTGCTTGTTTGCCATCACATAAAATAGGCTCATGTTAGAAATATGTTGTATAAATAAATTAATTACAATTTTAATTTGTGTAGAGTAATTCCCGGTAGTTGCCTTGAATAGACTTGTTATGATTCTGCAGTTTTCCACATGTTAAACCTTACAGCAGTTTTATCTGCACGTGTAATTTTGCTTAAAAATGTGGCCTTGTAGGAAGCAGACACAGATCCAACAGGAGAAGCAGCACACAAAACACAGCAGACATTGACATTTTATGAGCTGGATCTTGGTTTGAACCACGTTGTTCGTAAATACAGCGAGCCTTTGGAAGAGCATGCCAATTTCTTGGTATCTGTTCCTGGTGGAAATGATGGTCCCAGTGGAGTCCTTATTTGCTCTGAGAACTATCTTACGTACAAGAACTTGGGTGATCAGCATGATATCCGTTGCCCTATTCCGAGAAGGAGGGTAAGTAAGTTTGTTGCTCTGATTTTAAGGGATCATACATGATAGTGGTACTATACATGTTGAATTGTAAGGTCAATGTTCATTCATTTAATGAATAGGTAAGGTTGGCGAATTTCCAATTCTGAAATATGTAAGCCCCAACATTTTTTACATGTAAAATTTCTTACTTTTTATTTTTGTATTTTAGGTGTGCATTTTGTGTTATGTCATTTGATACTGGCCACTTTTTCATGTACTATTGATTTAATAATGATTATAGACTTACTTGCAAGGTGTTATACTTGCCATTAACCTTTAAACGACAGGCATTTAAATGGCAAAGTGGTAGCCGCCCTACTGAGTTTTTTTTGCGGGTATTTAAATTTTTGTGCATGCTGTACGGAAAACTTTAATATTATCTAAAGTAGACATGATAAAAGGACGAAATAAAGGCCATATTTATGCGAATAGAACAGGGAACAGTTTCTTAAAAATGCAGTTAATATCAGTGTCCAAAATAACTTATGGTATTTCTTCAGGCTATAGTAACATAAATTTCCTTTTTGGAAGCTCAGTCGACATGTTAGAAGCCATGGTTGTGAACTACTGACCACATAGAAAATTTTGTTTCCCTCTACTTCAGTGGATACTCATTCTTTTGACCCATCATACCGAGGAATGTGAGTAGCTTTGAATAGGGGTCTGAAAAAACCCACTTGACATTAAACAAAGTTTATTGCTGTTCATGGTTATAGTTTACGGTTTGACAGCTCAGGTTGAATTTGTCAGAACCCTAGAGAGAGTGATTCAATGCTTGCAGCCCCTAAAAGAGGCCAAAAGATGTAGCCAAGTCTCCTTACAGTGTTGCAAGTATTTACGTTCCGCACAAGGAATGTTCATAGGGCTGCGTACTCAACTTACATTCCCGACAAGGAACGCAAGTAAGATAAAGGTTAATATCAGCAGTAATTCTTTGGGTGGGAAAATTTTTTATATTTATACTAAAGATGTTCTGAGTTCCAGCCATGAAATATTTGAAAATTTGCTTGTGCATACACTCTTGTATTCTTTTCTTGCAGAATGATTTGGATGATCCAGAGAGGGGAATGATTTTTGTGTGCTCAGCAACACACAAGACAAAGTCAATGTTCTTCTTCCTTGCACAAACTGAACAGGGTGATATTTTTAAAATTACTTTGGAAACCGATGAAGATATGGTGACTGAGATTAAGCTAAAATATTTTGACACAGTTCCAGTAGCATCTGCCATGTGTGTTATGAAGACAGGGTTCCTTTTTGTTGCATCAGAATTTGGCAACCAGTAAGTAATCATTACAGGCTTCTCCCCAGAATTCTGTTCTTTTGCCAGTAAATTTCTTATCCCTCCAGATACAGAAGCTCCCCTAATGTAAGTTTGATGATAAAAACAGTACCTGAAGAAAATTTACTTCTTGGAGTGATGGCATAAGTACAAGAAAAATGCTGGATGAAGAAAAGAGATGCTTTGAGAAGAATAACATGAATGTAGTCGAGGAAGGAATCAGTTCTTGCAGTTGTTTCATTTAGGGAACACCTAACTAAAATTGTCACACAAATCTCCAAACCTTGCTCATACACTGATTGGGGTTAATATCCATTGTGCATAGGTTGCATTGTGATAAGTAATTTTGTGGCAGATCTTCCAACATTTTTTGCAAGGGTTAGGTTAGGTTGGTTTAGTTCCTGTAACTCCTAAGTGGAGCATAGGGCCTCCTTTCGGAGGTTTCATAGTCTTTAAAAGTGTGCAATTAAGAGTACTGAGTGAATAGCCCACTGACTTTGCACAATTTCTACTCGCTCCTGATTTGACTGCCAGAGCCATCTAGCAGTGAAGCATCCTGAAGGGTGCATTCTGTTATGGTTTTATAGCAGCGTTTGTTCATTGTTGCAGTTACTTATATCAGATCGCACATCTTGGTGATGATGATGATGAACCTGAATTCAGTTCTGCCATGCCCTTGGAAGAAGGTGATACTTTCTTTTTTGCACCAAGGCCACTGCGGAATCTAGTGCTTGTTGATGAGTTGGACTCGCTCTCGCCCATTTTGGCATGCCAAGTTGCAGATCTAGGTAAGTGTTTTTGAATGTTTTTGCTGATGTAGGGAACTGCAATTGTGTACCTCAGAGTGAATGATGACTCAGCTTTGGTCCGTGTTTATGAATTGAGCCAGGATTATTCTCAAAGCTCTGACCTCTTTCAAATTGGTATGTATTCCACGATTCATTCCGTACCTGGTATTTTAGGCTAACATTGTTTTATTTAACTGCTAGCTAATGAAGACACTCCACAATTGTATATGCTGTGTGGCCGTGGACCGCGGTCTTCGGTGAGAGTTTTGAGACATGGATTGGAAGTGTCTGAGATGGCTGTTTCAGAACTTCCAGGCAACCCAAATGCTGTTTGGACTGTAAAGAGGCGAGTCGATGGTGAGTAATTGTACCAAGATACTGTTTTTTTAATATGGATGTTTTAAATTAAAACTGTAAGCATCCAGAAAGTATGTGAATGTGTTTATAATAATATAAAGATCATATAATTGAGAGAGTGTCACTGAAATTAGCAGGACAAAAAAGTATGAGGTCTTCCTGAGATTCTTCTCTTCTTCTATGGCTCTCCGGTCCGTATTCAGTCCATGGCCTCCTCAATTCTCCTCTGTTAGGTCTGTCTGTCCGAGGCTTTGATTGAGGTTTCAAAACATCTTCCTTTTCACGGTGCAAGGTTGTTAACCTTGCGACCAACCTATCTGTCTTAGTCTGACCTCTCCCCCTCAACCAATCTGGCTAGGGATGCCCTACCAGTAGCTATGCTTCTGCCAGCATAGCTCTTGGGGTCACTGAGGTACTCAAGCCCCACCACCAGGACAAGGTGCAGATACCATTAAGTGGGGCTTCCTGAGATTGAAGCAGTACAGTTCTCTGAAACAATGGTTACCACCTTCCAGACTACACAACATCTTGATTTAGAAAAAATATTCACGTGTTGAGAATTGCTGACTGACTTTGTTGTGTTCTAAACCATACACATTGGCACATACTTTCAAATTTACTTGCAGTTGCTGTTGACTAATTTTAATTATACCGTGTTATCTTTTAGGGAGTTCATTTTATTCTATTTTTTTACATTTAAAGGTAATATTTAAAATTTTAGCTGTTCGATTTTTTTATTCCAGTCTTCTTTTTTATTTCTTTGTCTAGGTTAGAAAATGCATGTATTTTGTGATTGGCTTGTCTAAATTATGGAAGTGGTTACTCCCATTTCATACATACCATAATTATGCTGTAATAAAAGTAGAATATAATAAAACTGGTGGACTTGATACAATCTATCAAACACCAGTTGGTTTTTCTTTCAGGCTACCTGGGAGCTATATAGTGGAGGATTCTGTGGGAATTGAAGAAGAGGTAAGGATCTGAAAGACATAATGAAGTGGGAGCAGCTCTTCCACCAAAAACAATTGTTCCATAAAGAGGAATTTAGTGTTCTTAACTCTTTATATCAAAAAGTAGCATGTGCCATTAGTGGGCAGAGTTCACACTTTCCATCTCGTGTAGCCTATGAGAAAATTCATCAGCTGAGATCAGAGAAATTCAATACTGTGGTTACTTATTTTTGCTGGGCAATCACTACTAGAACTAACTACGTGAAGCAGATTTCTTAAGGAGATAAAGTATCTCGGGTAATATATAAATTCCTCACATTTCCCATGTGTGCTACATGCCCCATTAATTTCATCCTTGATTTTATGATACTATTAATGATTTATGAATGCAAATTTTGAAGCTCCCATTTAATTTTTTATCCTGGCATTTCATTCTGACCTCTTTTTCAAACATACACAATTTGCATTCTCTTTAACACTTATAATGCTACAATCATAGGTATTAATCGGATTAAGTGCACTGTTATGTCATGGCCGATCAAAAAATATTTGGCTGTTTCATATTTTGCAACTCTACTGTAAGGTACTGGAATCTTAAGGTAAGTGGCTGTACTGCAAGACATGAGCCATAATTGATGAAAGATTCTCAGGTTGCAAGCCGCGTCAGGTGGCTGAACGGTGGATAAACCATATCTTCTGTCAATGTTTCGAGAACAATATCTGCTCTCGAAACTGCAGAAGATATTGTTTATTCACTGTTCACCCACCTGACGCGACTTGTAACCCAAGAATCTTCATCAACATCAGCCGCCGTGAAAGCTTCACTTTATACATGAGCCATAATTGTTTGACTGGAGTGGTAGCATTGCATTTGACTGCCATAATATTACTTCTTTATTACACCATCTCCTTTACAGGAGGTTGGCGACATATTATGAACAGGATCCTTCCATCCTTTTCTCGGACTGGGACCTGTTCATATATGTTTTTTTAGGCAGGTGATACAGAAGTGGTTTGCCATTGCCTTCTTCTGTGTGTGAATGGAGTAATTGTTGGGATGCCACGGAGGAAAACTCCGTGTTGCCTAGACCACAGCCTTGCCCAACACAAGTTATAAATTCGGGCACCGCCGGGAATCATACCCGGGACCCCAGGATTACAAGGCCAGCGTTCTAATATTACTGCATACACTTTTTTGGCCCCATCTCTCACAGTAATAATATGGCAGCCAGGCAGTAAGTGTTGGTATAAAACAACGGGTATAGGAAACTATATATGCTGGTTCAGTGTTATGCCTTTTCCCATTAAATTTAGCTTGTGTTTTGATAATTTTCTTTTTACTTTTTTCAATGAACATGATTTCTGATGTTTCAGATCTATTCATTTTCCATGGCATAGGTTGTCCAAAATATTGCAGGGTCACAATCTGGTTTTTGTGGTATTTTGTTGGCCTGCTGAATCCATAAGCTGGGGAGAGCAGTGCTTTGTTAGAAGATCTATAGTGTAATATTATGTAAATAGCCATTTTAGCCATAATGCATTTGCTACATTTTAAAAAAAATCCCACACTGCAGAAAATTTTGTGCAAAACAATTCAGGAAAGTCCTTGTGTATATCTCACCATGTTTTGTTTATAGCTGTCATGTACGTGAGAATGTAATAAACATTCCCAAGAAATTGTATTTTTTGTTTCTTCAAAGTAACCGTAGTATAAATTAACATTTGTGTTTGATGGCAGTCTGATAAACTGCTGTTGGTCTTTCGTGGGTTAGTTGGGTTTAAGTTCCTGAGTTTCAAAATGTGTGATGATGTATTATGAGTTGATGGTCTTTAAAAGAATTCTTGTGTGAGGAAATTTGTTTTCTATATTATTGTGTGTGTGTGTGTTATTCTTAAATATGTGAAGTGCTGTGTTGCTGTTCTTACAGAAGAATATGATGCATACATCATTGTGTCATTCGTTAATGCTACTCTGGTATTGTCAATTGGTGAAACTGTTGAGGAAGTAACAGACTCTGGGTTTCTTGGCACCACGCCCACTCTCTCTTGTTCGGCTCTTGGAGAGGATGCTCTGGTGCAGGTATGTGTGTCCATATGTTCATGATTATTAGTAAAATGTATAAATTGTGAATTTATTAATCATGCCATAGTTCACAATTTGATACTTATTTTCCCCAGGTATACCCAGATGGTATTCGTCACATCCGTGCAGATAAGCGTGTAAATGAGTGGAAAACGCCTGGGAAAAAGACTATAGTGAAATGTGCTGTGAACCAGCGTCAAGTTGTTATAGCTCTAACAGGTGGAGAACTTGTGTACTTTGAAATGGACCCCGTAAGTTCAGAGCACTGTTTTAATTTACAGTTTAAGTATCAAGAAGCATGTCACCGGAGTAGCAAGAATATTACACTTTGAATTCCAAACATTTTAAAGTAGAGTTGTTTTCTAATAAGAAAGGAAATAGCCTTAATGAAGTCATCCATATAATTATGTTCATTAACAAAGCAGTCTTATTTGACATATTCCTCTTGGAACTAATTACATACTTCATTTTGTAATTGTTTGGGATATGAATGCATGAAAAAAATGTTCAAAGGCAACTATAGCTCTTGCCTCACATTTACATGGAATGTTGATTTGTAGACAGGACAACTTAACGAATACACAGAACGCAAAGAGATGCCATCTGAGGCAGTATGTATGGCACTGGCAAATGTGCCTGCTGGAGAGCAGAGGTCTCGTTTCCTTGCTGTGGGCTTGGCAGATAACACAGTGCGCATCATCTCTCTTGATCCCTTGGTAAGTTTTTATCACCCTCCTGAAGATGTGGTATTTTAACCTTGCATACCGTGCAGTGTATTGATAGATAAAATTATGCATACAAACAAAAACTGTTTACACTTTGAAAAGACACATAGTGCCAAATGCATTTCGACCTCAAGCGGTCATAATCGGTGGCAAGCAAATTAATTCATGTTAAAACATACAATTCATTGGACAATGGTTTGTTATAACTCGTAAAAGGTCGCACTTTATGCAATTGAGCTCAGTTTAGATAATATACCACCTCTTGTGCAATTAATGCCCAGTATGGTATTGCATAAAGTATGGTTTTATAAAGTGTGACCTTTTATGCTTTATAACAAACCATCATCTTATGAATTGTATGAATTAATTTGTTTGCCACTGATGATCACCTCTTGAGGTCGAAACACGTTGGGCACTAGGTGTCTTTTTAAAGTGTAAACAGTTTTTGTTTGTATGCATGATTTTTAACTGTCTTCAAGTTGTGGGTGTTCTAGAAACCAGTTTTTCTATTGTTTATCGGTTTTTCCTTGATTGCACAAAATGTGGAAATTAAATCAGTAGACTTGACCTGATAAATGTCTGCAGGTTGACTCAAGACTTGCATAATTTAAGAATTTGAAATTTGACATTTCTCCTCAAATTCTTGATACATCTACGTGAAAGACTCGAAATTGTAGTTGTAAATACAACAGTAGTTAAAGAAATGTCTTATGTTAACTTGTGATTGAATCTTAGGAATGTGAAGTATAAGGCAGTTAGTTGAAGTTCAGACATTTTTAAATTTAATTAACTTGTGAAAAAGAAACAGCTGCATTGTATGAATTGTTGTTGTAATAGGTGGTATGGAAAGCAATGTCATTTATGTGGGATTTTGGCTAGAGATGATTTTTTTACAGGACTGCCTTTCCCCGTTGAGTATGCAAGCTCTTCCTGCAGCTGCTGAATCTCTTTGTATAGTAGAGATGGGTGCAGGTGAAACAGGAGGTGAAGGTGAACCTGGGACAACTGGTTCACTGTATCTCAATATAGGTCTGCAGAATGGCGTGTTGCTACGAACAGTATTGGATCAAGTCACGGGTGACTTGGCAGATACACGGACACGATACCTTGGATCTCGTCCTGTAAAATTATTCCGCATCAGAATGCAAGGCAGTGAGGCTGTGAGTGTTTTCAGAATATTTGCATTTGTACATGAACAAGGTACAAGAGAATTTGTACATTTAATTGTGAAGTTGTGTTTCTCTTGTCCCACTTTTCCCTTACGCATATAATTGAAAGTGTGTAAAAAGTTAATAGCTGTATTGCAGTTAGTAATGTAGCAGGGGGAGGACTTGAAGTCATATGGTCATTGTATCTTCTCATATATGCAAGGTCCTTCCCTAGGAAACCCCCAGAACAAAGTTTATGGTGTTGGTAAATAAAATGGTCTTAAATGGTTGCGGTCTTTTCCAAAGGACTGAAACCTTTTGTCTAGTTCAGAATAAAAGTAGTATATTTCAAAACTTCCACAAATGTGTGGCAGCCCATGATAACCTTGAAGCATTTTAATTTGAAATATGTTTTCAAAATGTTTATATAGAGCTTTCAGAATTGCCAAGCAGTGAATTAGTGATATACAATAAATCATGAGAAGGTTCTACATAATTTATCTTGGCAACTAGGATTTTCATGTTTTCTTATTGAGAAGCTCTTTGTATTTCTTTAAGAAGAATTTCTTACTCTTGCTGTGATGTGATGTATTCTTCCGTGTTTCACCTGACAACATGATTAAATAATTATATCTGATCACAGTTCTGAAATACTTTTTATTTGTTACATTTGATTGTAATATGGGGAGGTTTGGTTGGTAGGTGCCCCACGTAAGGTGGAGACATCTTAGGAAGAAGATAAAGTAGCAAATTTGCAACACCTATTGTGATATTGTGTCTCCATCAAATTTGATCTTCTCTTTCACAGGTTTTGGCCATGTCAAGCCGATCATGGTTGAGTTACTATTATCAGAATCGTTTCCACCTGACTCCGTTGTCATATGAGTCACTGGAATATGCTTCAGGCTTCTCATCAGAACAGTGTCCAGAGGGAGTTGTTGCCATTTCCACAAATACACTTCGTATATTGGCTCTGGAGAAGTTGGGTGCAGTATTCAATCAGGTGTGTGTTTCAGTTTATTTATACAGTGCAACCTTGGTGTGAGTTTTGAATAATGCTTGTTCAAAAAAAAGTCATTCCGTGGCATATTCGTATTTTCTGTGATGAACAGCCAACTTCAGGCATGTATTCAAGCTTGATATTTAAGTGTTCATGCTTATGTATTCTCCTGTTTATACTTGTCACAAGATACCTGAGCTTTGTTGTCCATTATAAATACATACATCATTATGAATCCTGAGGCACGGGGAGGAAGGGGAAATAATGGTGCATAGGGTGTATTGCTTCCTCATTGCCTTTTCTGCCTTCCCTTCCCCTTTTGCTGTGATGTAGCCCAGACTTTAGATATTGTGTGTCCAGTGTATGTGAGGACTTTAGGGGGACTTGAACATTTTGAAGCCAGAGCTTACTCTCTGAATCATGAAATGACTCCCATGCAAAAGGACACGTACACAGTGAGGAAAGCTGTAGCAGTGGAGCATCAGTCAGCAAGTGCTGCCGATAGACGGTGGGTCAATGATCCCGATACCATCAGTATTAATGATGCCTTCAGGGACCACCAGCAATAAATATCTGGAAGTACTCTGCAAAAATTTGTGGAGAAAAGTCATTTCTAATTAGGAATATTGCTCACTGTAATGAAGGTGCAGGAATTGTAGATCTTGTTTTATGTGATGTTTTTGTCACTGGTGAAGTTCTGTTTATACATCATTGTGGATACACTATTTACTGTAAAATTTTGAAATGGGGGACGGGGTGCATATACATGTCTGTTTACCTTGGTAACTGTAATTAATGGATGATAACTTGAGTTTGTTGACACAATGTATCTCTTTAGTGACATTTGGAATTGTTCATGACACATAGGTCTGATGGTAGCCATGGAATGATTCACTGGTTAATCTGTGTTTTATCTAAAAAATGATAACAATTTGGTAACTGACTGGCTCTCAAATTTGGTTGTGCAATATCAGCAAACTGTTGATACTTTGTGTTTCATAAAATATTAGTTTTATGAATTCAGTGATTAATATTTTGGGTCGCACATTGTGTTAAATATTTAGTTTCGGTTTTGCAGGTATCTTTCCCAGTGGACTACACACCTCGTAAATTTGTAATCCACCAGGAGTCTGCTCACCTTATTATTACAGAAACTGAACATAATGCTTACACTGAAGATACAAAGAAACAGAGACGAATACAAATGGCCGAGGTATGTAGATCCATTGTAATATTGCATGTGAGCTGCACATATTTGAAAATGTGTTATTAATGTATAAAAACAAAAGACGGTTTCAAAGATCCAGGTCTTATACTAATATATATCTATAAAACTGTAGGTATCAAAGAATTGTTGCAGTGTTTGTGCCTAAATTTGTAGACAGCTACAGAGAAAATGATGAAAACATTACATGTACTACTGACTTGCCATTGATGTAAAGTCCTGCAGTTCTGATTTCTGTTGTAATTTCTTGAGGAATTTGCTAGGAACACGTGCCTGCATGTTGTATAGTACACTGGCATATTTGCAGGAAATGCAAGAAGCAGCTGGAGAGGAGGAGCAGGAGCTTGCTCGTGAAATGGCAGAGGCTTTTTTGAATGAGGACTTGCCAGAAAGTGTGTTCAGTGCCCCCAAGGCAGGACCAGGAATGTGGGCTTCTGTAATTCGTGTGTTGGATCCAGTTGAAGGCAGGACAGAGCAACTCATAAAGTTAGATCAAAATGAAGCTGCTCTGAGGTAAAAAAGAATTCCTAGACAACATAATAGCTTAGTAGTTCAGAGGGAAGTGATCTGTAACTGACACAGAACTGACAGTGAACTTTGTCAGTTACATCGAATGTTGAAGGAATGTAACGTTTTAAATTACGGACAGCTTTGAATGAATTCGTGGTTGAAAGGGAAAGTTTTGTTGTAATATGGTCATTCATTCATTTCTGTGGCTGGCAACTCCTAAATATTATTTTCAAAAAATTCTGCGGTGATAATCGCCTTGTCATTAACTAACATCAAATCCTGTTTTGTACAGAATTCGCTCATTTTTGGACATATGAGTAGATGCTCTTGCATCTGTCTGCAGTTGCACCATGTCGTAATATGGTGATTTAATTCATGCTAATTTAGGCGATAACGTTCATTCTGTTCCATGAAAGCTGAGAACTGACTCATTTATTAACCTCTCATATGGGAAAAGAGAATTTAATGCCTGTAGTGTGCACAGTTAACTGGATAGTGCATAGGCTGTGTCCATCTGACAATAAAGGTTTTGGAAGTGTCTGGAGATTGTGTTCTTATGTGAATTGTCTGAAACAGTATACCATTTGCTCTTCATTCTTTACATTTTAGCATTGCCTTGGTTAAGTTTGCAAACCAAGCTGATAACCAGCAGTTTGTTGTTGTTGGAGTAGCAAAAGAGCTGCAGCTGAATCCTCGTCAGGTTGGAGGAGGTTTCCTATACACATACAAGTTAGTGAATATATTTTGATTGACTGAACAGTTAATTTGAGTACTTCTGTAGAATTGTTTTTATAGTGGTTGATGTTTATAGTATTTATAATTGACATATATCAAAACTTCAACCTGCAAAAGTGCGGTTTTTCAGACGAGGGAGAAGGCATACGAGGTGCGATCGGAAAGTTTCCAGACTGCGCCTATAAAAACCTGTACACTTATCTCAGGTATTAAATTCACCCATCACCCTCGAAGTAGTTCCCCTGGGAGTGAACACAACGATTCCAGCTCTGCTGCCAAGCCTGGAAGCATCCCTGGAAATCTTTCTTTGTCAGCCTGTCAAGCACCATCTGCGATTCTGCCTGAATCTCTTCTATCGTCTCAAATCTCCTTCCCTTTAGCTGAATTTTCATCTTTCGGAAGAGGAAGAAGTCACACGGCGAATAAGGAGGGGGCGGGATGACGGCCATGGTGTTTGAGGCCAAAAACTGCCGAACTTTGAGGGCGGTGTGCGCTGGCGCGTTGTCATGATCCGTCGCATGTGGAGTTCTTCCTTTAGAATCAGCGGACAGGTCCCATAGCCTATCCCAACAAGGTCGCACAAGTCGTTGATGGTACGACGTCGATCTTCGTAACAGTTTCGGGCGTTGTGCTCGAAGATGGTCGTCCAGAACGCTCGTCATCATCGACAGAGGTTCGGCCATTTTTAAAACGTGAATGCCACACAAAAGTTTGTGCACGACCCATTGCGGACTCCCCAAATGCTTGCTTTAGCATTTCATAGGTTTCCGTAGCCGTTTTGGCAAGAGATTCAGGCAGAATCGCAGATGGTGCTTGACAGGCTGACAAAGAAAGATTTCCAGGGATGCTTCCAGGCTTGGCAGCGGCGCTGGGATCGTTGTGTTCACTCCCAGGAGAACTACTTCGAGGGTGATGGATGAATTTAATACCTGAGATAAGTGTACGAGTTTTTATAGGCGCAGTCTTCGTGAATGCCACACAAAAGTTTGTGCACGACCCATTGCGGACTCCCCAAATGCTTGCTTTAGCATTTCATAGGTTTCCGTAGCCGTTTTGGCGAGTCTTTGGCAAAATTTGATGCGCACACCATTCCGAAATCGCAGGAGGGTCGGTGTAATGCACTACCAAAACGCCCGTAACTAAGAAACAAATGCTAATTCGATGATGCCGGCTGGCACACTGGTTCACTATGAATGTAGGCCGCACCCCCTAGTGGCAGAAGCTCGTACTACATCCGGTTCGCCATCTATTGACACAGTCTTGAAACTTTCCGATCGCACCTCGTATTTGTAGTCCTGAAATTATTTTATGGTAGTTTCTTAACTGTTATTTTATATGGTAACAAATATGATTTTTGCTTCCTAAAAATTTTTGCTTTTGGAGATTTGGGTCACGTGATTTAACCGTATTATACTATACAATGTTTTCATAATTTTCACAAACTGAGCTTGCTTGCTGAGTCTGTTTTGGATACTTATTATAGTTATTTATAATAATGTCTGTATAGCAAATATAATTGTCTGAACAGAGTGAATGCAGATTGCACACATTTGGAACTGGTCCATAAGACTCCAGTAGATGAAGTTCCCTCGGCAATCGCTCCATTCCAAGGCCGTATCTTGGTGGGGGTTGGCCGCATGTTACGTCTGTATGATATGGGAAGGAAAAAACTTCTTCGGAAATGTGAGAACAAGGTAAGGACATAAATTAATATTAATAATTGTGTAGCTGTGGGTAAAATTATCTTGGGAGTATACAGGTTATTCATAATTCCCTGGCAGACTTGAATGGTGCAAAGGATGGTAACATGCGACATGTCGATAGAAAGAGAAACTCTCCAAGTTTGCAGCAGCACTTGAAGGATGACTGAAAAACTGATTTTCAATGACGAAGCTACGTTTCACGTCAATGGGAAGGTGAACAGACAATGTGCGGGTATGGGGAAGTGAAAACCCATATGGTACAATTGAGCACTTTTAGGATTCACCGAAACGTTTTCTGTGCCGTATACAGAGAGAATGTGTACAGGCAATTCTTCTCTGAGACAACCATCACTGGCATGTCCTATCTTGAGATGACGCAGGGATGGCTAATACTGCAGCTTCATGATCACAACGATGACTTCATTTATTAGCAAGATAGGGCTCTGTTACACTACCACCGCCTCATCCACTGCTACCTCAATCAGCATTTTCTACAACGTTGGATTGGACACGTGGCTGCCAATAAAAATGTGCTGCTTCCTTGGACACCCCGATCACCTGACCTGAGGCCGTGTGGTTTTATTCTTAGGGTATGTTAAGGACCAGGTCTTTGTACCACCTCTGCCACGAGATGTGCCTGAGCTATGAAGACTTATCATTGCTGCCATTTCACAAATCGATCAAGACATGCTGCATTGAGTATGGGCAGAAATGGATTATTGGCTTAACGCCTGCCGTGTCACAAAGGGCGGACACATAGAGCATTTATGAAGTATATAAAATAAACTTGGAGAGTTTCTCTTTTTGTGCATTGCACCATTCAAGTTAGCGATTTTTCGTAATGTGTCGGAGAATTATGAATAACCATGTATAATTTCTGGAGAAACTGAAAAATGTTGCTTTTTTTAATTCCTTGCATTTGGATGGAGGAATATACTGGATCGTTACTGTTCAGTGTGACTTTTTTAGTGAACATTAAATAGACAAAACTTAACATTGAGATAATTTGACTTTGAATTATTGAAATTTGACAATAAATGAGGGAAAACCTTAAGTCAGGGAACATTAAATGGAGGTTTCCCTGTAATGGGTTACCCACTTTTCACACAGTTTACAGTAATCTTCATATGATGCTTGAAACATGTTAGACTAATGAAATAATCATGATTTCAACATAATTCTGATGAGGTTTTCTGTGCATGCCTCATGTATTAAATGTTTTATAAAATATATTGATTGAATATATAATACTTTCTTTATCTTTCTCAGCATATCCCAAATCTGATAGTGAATATCCAAGCCATGGGGCGTCGTATCTTTGTGTCTGATGTACAAGAAAGTTTGTATATGGTGCGGTACAAGAGACAAGAGAACCAGCTCATCATTTTTGCTGATGACACTCATCCACGTTGGATAACAATAGCCACAGTCCTTGACTTTGATACTGTAGCAACAGCTGACAAATTTGGGAATATCGCAGTTGTAAGACATCACTTTGTTTCTTATGTTGCATTGTGTTTCAGATTATATGTAGTATGTTGAAATGTACATTTACGTAATTTTGGGGGAAACACCTGCCACATAAATGAGCAATTGCCCACCATTTGATAATGCTTAGATGATTTCAGATTTTCTGTCAGCAGTGAGCATATGTGCCTGAATTGAAATTACAGAAGTTTCCAGTTTTTGCTCAGTAAATACTGTATCAAGTAAGAAACATGCATGTTAACTGTGAAATAGGCAACACTTTTCTGTAAATTCTTAACCCTAATTCATGAACATATTTCCAACTTGTTTGACACTAATATTTCCATTTGAAACATTTAAAAAAAATTGCATTGATTTTGTTGCAAGTTCATGCTGCCATTCCATATTACTGAACTTACTTACAGGATGTTTTTGAAAGCGAGTTATAAATTGTATTCTTGACAACGTAATTGATTGGAGACATGATGATTCTACTTTGGTCCGTGTTTATGAATTTCTTATTGATTTTTTTCAAAGTGCTGATCTCCAACTATTTATACATGTATTCTTTTACAAAACAAACTTCCCTTCTCATACTAATATTTATTTTTTGTGTGTCTGCCCAAAGATCCGTCTGACAGGAAATGTAACAGATGATGTAGATGAAGATCCAACAGGGAACAAAGCACTATGGGATCGTGGACTTCTAAATGGTGCTGCCCAAAAAGCTGGTATTGTTGCTAACTTCCATGTGGGAGAAATCTGCATGTCATTGCAGGTAATATTGGCAATTGCTGTGTTTGTTTCATTTTATTTCCCATTCCCATTTCAGTTTATATAGTATTTCCTTTTTGGTTACCTGTTTGCAGGAGTTTTGTAAACTTTGAGCAACTTGGTAGAATCTGCATAAAATGTTATACCTCCAGGGATAATAAAATGGGGATTTTGCTGTGATTTATCTTGGGTAGTGTACAGTTGCATTGCTGTTATATTGTGTCTTGTAATTCCTGCACATTGCAGAGAGCAACTCTGATTCCTGGTGGCAGTGAATCGTTGGTGTACACAACACTATCTGGTACAGTGGGTGTGTTGGTACCTTTCACATCACATGAGGACCAGGACTTCTTCCAGCATTTGGAAATGCACATGCGGTCTGAGAACCCTCCATTATGTGGTCGGGATCATCTTTCATTCCGCTCTTATTATTATCCTGTTAAGGTAATTACAGTGATTTTTCTGTAAGCTTTTTGAGCTTAGAGTTTTTATTTGTATGTGTGTGTGTGTATATATATATATATAAACGTGTGTGAAGGCTCACAATTTTTTACTGCTGTTGATGTTTTCAGATACAGAAAGTTTTGCTGGTTGGCAGGATGTTGTTATACTTTTGTATTAAACATGGTGTTAAATAATGAAAGTTGTGTTGTGCCTTTGCAGAATGTTCTGGATGGAGACTTGTGTGAACAGTTCAACTCCATAGACATAGCCAAGCAAAAGAGTATTGCTGATGATTTGGACCGCACTCCAAGTGAAGTATCGAAGAAACTAGAAGATATTCGTACACGCTATGCATTTTAATTTGAACGCTGATGTGCATGTGGGAGGGGGGCCTGTGCCATTTCAGGTTATGTGGTGTGTTTCAAATAAATCTACACATTATAAAATGCTACGCTTTATTGTACTTGTAAAAGTATTTTGTGTTTGGTTGTATAATTTGTTTTAATATTAGAAAAACCATTGTGATACAAGTAAAAATATTCAGTGTGTCATTAGTCTTTGTAGATGCTATAATATGTTTCTTCAGACTTATTTATGAAAAGAAATAGTTCTAAGTATTATCCACAGCAGGTGACTTGTGCGGTTCAGTCCGTGATTTCAGACTTGAAAAGTGTGGTTCATGTTAGAACTTTGGAGATGTAATTGGGATATTAAGCTTTGATGGGTTAATTAGCAATGGTCTAGAACAGGGGTCATCAACCTTTTTATACCTACCGCCCACTTTTGTATCTTTGTTGATGGTAAAATTTCCTTACCGCCCACCGGTGCCGCATGTACTGCCCACCACCATGAAAGTGGTACAGCTCGAAGACAGTGATGGCCGGTGGTAAGCCCCGCCCTTGTTATGCACACTAAACTCGTGCCTTTGGCTATGGTGCTCATTCGTTGCTCCCTCGTCCACGAGTATACTTCGACAAGTGTCCGGTGAATTATTATCTATATTCAAAGGTTAGAGATGGAATTCAAAAGTAAATTGCAAAAGCATATTTTAAAAAGTCAAACTCGCGAAGTTGTTAGCAAAGTATTCGATATATGGAGGAAGAACAAAATTTGTAACAACGGCCAAAAAAAACCCACCACCCACCATGAAAGGTTGAATTGCCCACTAGTGGGCAGTAGGGACCAGGTTGATGACCCCTGGTCTAGAATGTGGATGCCTGTGTTTATTTAAAAAAAATAGAATAGGGTTGGTTGACCCCAAGCCCTTACGTTGTGTCTAGCCACAGAAGATGGCACATGTATTAAATATGAAGATGATGAATCAGTTCATTGCTTGCATTTCATTCTGCCCATATTTGGACAAGATATTGCCAGTGTTAAATACTGTTTGTCAGTTGAAATAAATGTTCCCCATCATTTGTTAATGCTAACCAAGGGTATATAAGAAGTACCTTCCTTGTGTTCTGTTCTTGGAGATGTTTTAAGTTTGCAGTCAAGCAGAGGGAAAGTAATTTTCTTAATAAACAACTCGTACACTTCAGGGAATTAATGCATTCTTAGAATATATTGAAAATTTAAGTTGCGTATGCTTGTACATACTTGGTAGAGTAACAAATTAGAATTTTGTGTCGGAAGATGAAGACATTCTCTAAAACAGTATATACCTGTACATGGTGTTACAAAAGGTTGAGGTCATAAGACCCTCAAATCTTGTGGAGGGAGGGTGTGGACTGGTTGTAATTGGCAGGATAAAAACCTATATGGTAATAGAAACTTCCAGTTTCATAAAAGGTCAGGAGTTTGACTACGTGAGCTAGTATCACTTTCTCAAGATTTATTTTCTGTATTACATATTTATAAATTTATTTACCACACTTGTAAACAGATTACCATGAGATTTAATGGTAAAATGATACTTGATTTCATACAGTTCAAATCTCCAGTGTAATGAGTATTTGCTGATGATTATGCAGTGTTTAATCAATAGCCTTTAAAATCATTAGAAGCTGTTGGTTGCCTTAGTCAACAAAGGTTATTAATAGAAAAACTGGCTCAAGTGCACTACAATCCAGATCAGGTCTTGGCTTGTGCCTTGCAGTTTCTTTTTACTGGGATAGATTGTTAACCTATTGCCCAACCCCTAACCTGGAGGACCTGGACTCACTTGTGAGCCCCTGAGGGGAGGTAGTTTACTTAATCCCAGAATTTTTATAAAAACGGATTAAAACTGAATTGTGGGTGGAAGCAGGGACCACATATTATTAAAACTTGGAATTCTGAGACAAATACGCTGTATAAAGTTGTCAACGATGAAGACCAGAAGACAGAAATCTTAATACTCACCGCTGTGAAAACCTCAAATCTTACGTGCCAACCATAGTTTCGTCAAAACCAAACGATTGTATTAACGTTTGGGCAACACGTTGCTACAAATTGAAGTACAACACCTGTAAAAACTCACATAGAAGGCCATGCTTATATCCAATTCTCTTCGAAAGAAAACAGTCCATCTGTGGAACTGTACATTTGTTCTGGGAGGCAGTGTACCTGACGTGTATGTAGTTGTGGACGAGGTGAGTGCGTTGTTAATGTGAATTCTAGCATAGAGGAACTTTATTTGTTGAAAGGAACATACAAAATTAGTGGAAAATAAAATTATCAATACAGCAAGTAGCACGCTACTTATAAAGGGAAAATGGAACGTTAAAACTTGTTATACAATATATATTACTGTTGAAAACTTGGGAATTGAGGTTCGGTTTAAGAATCTTTTTTGAACACCTTTCACTGAAGGCAATGTTGGTGTAAATTTTAATACTGTTTCGGGTTGTGATTTGTAAGTCTGGCAAGTAATGTGCAGGAAGTGCACATAAATTTCGTGTGATGTAATTTTTCGTCTTTCACAATCATAATCAAATTTCTAATGGGCGTTATGCCACAGGTTACTACTCCAACACAAACATGTGGGTTTTTGATCCCTTTACGCAGTTAAAGCAGTGTGACGCTTGAAGTTGTTGGTGGAATAATTATAATACCAATGCCCATGGTCTGCGTTTTCACATCACTAACCTAACCCGACCCAACTCAGCGTAATCCGCGACAGGTTGCAACTACCTGAAGATTTAATAATCACAGGATGGCGCTAAAGAAATTAATGAATTTTCATTTAGACATTATGCCATACGTCGCTACTCCATGTTTATAGATTTTAAATGTTTACGTCTAACGTAATCCGTTAGCAAGTGATAACCGACGACACGCTTTCGATACTACAGAATTGCTGGACCAACATTAATTAAAAATGGTATGGATTTTGTGCCATATGTTGCTGCTCTAAGCATATGTCGTTACTGTAAGCAAGTAATTTTAAGATTTCAAAATGCTGTAATAGCAGCGTGATCTTTGTTCAAAGCCGTGACGTGGAATAACGATGACGCCAGAGCGAATAATGGTTTGTGCGTGCACATCTCTTACCTAACCCTATGTAACCTAACCTTACCCATTTAGTGATATTACACGGCACGCATTTTATAACTATAAAATGGCTGGACCGTAATTTATTAAATTTGGCATTGTTGTTATGATGTGTGTTGTCATTCTAAACAAATAGTTTTTAAATTCGAAAACTTGATAACACCAACATAATACGTGCTTGAATTTGTGAGGTCGAATAATAATGACCCCATTGCGCATGATCGTCTGCACATGTCTCTTACCAAACTCAGCCTAACCTAATGTCTTCACAAGTTATGTCCATATGTATGAATTTAATTAATAAATTTTGGGTGGACAGTGGATAGCAATTCATGGAAGCAGGATTTGAGGTTCTTATTTCATTTTTAAATTTCTTATGTTGCAGAAGGATGGTAGTACAAAGCTAAGATATCCTGTGGATTTGGATTCTTAGTGGATGGTCACCATTAAATATGTTAAATATTGAATATTATCCCATTCATAGTATTGCTTCTTTCCTCCAAGACAAATTTTATGAGTGTATCACAAATAAATCATAATTGCTGCTTTCCCAACTTATAAAAATTACTGTTTTATTATTATTGCCACCAGTTTCTTAAAGCCACAAAGTTGACATTTAAAAATGTGGGTTAATAATCTATAGAATGTTTAGTTTTCTGCAGGAGTTTAATAGAATCCTGTACATGTGTTAACTATGGAGAAGGCAGTGGATGTATCATCACCTCTTCAAGAATATGTTGTAAGTATATTTATTCAACTGTGCGGTATGTAGTGTTGAAGCCCATTACTGTTAATTCTTATAGTGCCAAAATTTAATAGATTTAGGCAAAATGCATGAAGTACTAGTATCAATGAGACTGGTTCTCTGTTCTCCTTCATTTTGTATTGCTACACAGAACTGCCTCTGATGGCAGAGACGACAAAATTTGTGCTAGCGATGATGGGAAGTGTTTTATTCCAGAACAAATACAATTAATTAGAAATTGTAATTAATACAGTTTCACCCAAAATTTGAGTGAAAACTTTTACATATATTGTATTTTTGGAGGCCTGCACTTTTCTTTTCCTGGTTATGATTGACCTGTACCATTTGATTATGAGTAAACTTGAAATCATTTTAGAAGCTGTTACTATTTGCTTTAATATGGCACTACAGATTTTGAATAAATGCATGCATATCTCAGTTAAGGCGAATGGAACTAATGACCTCATTATTCTTTGTATTAGCTGGGTATGGATGCAAGCCCTTGTAGATAACCACTGACCTTTGACAGAATACACTTTATAATTACTTTTATTTGTAACTAGGTTCCTCATTCTTTATTTAAAACAAAATTCATGGTACAACCCTGCTTGTACCTGCCTGCCTTCTAATAGCTATTGAATTTTTTAGCTTAATTTGTTGAATTTGTTTATGAAGATTTTAGTATTTGTGGCTCCCTATAGTAATTCTATACTAGCAACAAAATAATCGTAAAGGCATAACCATCACTGCATTCTTTAATTTACTGATAGTAGGTGTACATTTTGCAATGTACATAAGGTCTGTATGCATTGTACAGGCAAATGCTGACCATGACTCAGATTCTGCATCGTCATCCCCATATGCCAGTCTCAGTGCCAAAAGTAGCAGTAGCTACAAGTCTGCAGAGAATATTGAAGTGAAAGCTGATTTCTCCTCATGTACAGACTCTGATGGTCCTGAGTGGGAATCTGGTGTACTTGGTACTCAGAATACTGAAGATGGCAGGCAAAATAAGGAAAGAAGAGGACATCTGAATGCTAATGGAACATTGATATCAAGGGATATTCCACTGAGTCCACTGCCTCAGGAGAAGAAGAAGAAGAAGAAGAAGAAGAGGAAAATGAAACACATCTCAGAGTCAGGAAGTCAGAAATATGGTAGAATAGATACTCTGAAAGAGGAGAGTTCAGCATCTCAAACATCTTTAGCAAGTAGGAGAAAATTAGCTCAGCATGAGTGTATGTTCTGTAATAAAAGGTTCCGTGACCGATATCACCTAGTAAGACACTTATCTGTGCATTCCGGAGAAACGGCTCCAGACTGCAAATTGTGCAAGATGCCTCGTAACTGTTGTAGATGTGTTCCCCATTCTCCGCAGTACAGTCCAATAAAGCAACACAGGTGTGATATTTGCAGTAAAATGTTTAGAGATAAGTATCATCTCAACAGGCATTCCTTGGTCCACACAAAAGAGAAGCCACACCAGTGCAAAGTTTGTCAGAAACCTTTTAGTCGCAAGGACAAGCTCATGCAGCACTCTTTGTTACATGACTGATACTAGGAGGTGTTAGGAGAGAGTGAAATTCTGATGCTGTTTGCTTGTTGGAACTTGTAATATTACCTTTAAAAATTTACTGAGTATAATGTTTTGTGAAAATCTTGTTCAGAAGTGAGGTAATATATAATGGTTTATTTTCTAATCACTTCAGACAGATATAGCAGAAACTGCCATATAACAGTGTTTTTACAGTTTTTAGCAAATCCAGTAACATATGCTGAAGAGTATATTGTCCCTCTTGTGAGTTTAATCTGGACTGAGTTACAGACAACCTACCCTATAATCTTGTAAATCATCCCCCATATTTAGCTATCTTTGTTGTAATTGCTCTTTGTGTGAGTCAGAACTCCTGAAATGAGAGTAATATGGGATGATTGGCAATGATGAAGATGGACACAAACATCCTTGACCAGCATAGGATTTGGTCTTGATGTTGCTCCAAAAGCTTTAATGACTAGTTTACTAGTTTTATTGGAAGTCTGTCCAAGACAGCACTAAAAAAGATACAAGCATTGTCTCTTAATTGTACCACGGATAAAAATTGGCCAAAAGTGAAATGAATTTAAAGTGAAGGTCAAGAGAGATTCTTCCACCCCCACACCCAATGCTGTAAGGAAACTTTCCACATTTAAGATATTTGGGGTTATGTTATATGATGCATGCAGTAGATATCAGATCTTTTTAATTGGGTTATAGTGGATGGGATGTGAAGCTGATGACTCACTTCCATCTAATGCTGAGGTCCAGAATGGGGAAGCTATACATCCACTTTCCCACACATTTGCATGACCTGATATTCATCAATAAGTACCATATGTCACTTTACCTTTTTTCCATATTGATTGACAGTTGTGTGACTGAAAGCCATGTTGGAACAGTGATTGGTAAAACATCATTTTGGAGTTTAAGCATTGTCTGTATTAATTAAATAATTTGAGTTTCTTATAGAAATAGTGCAATTTGAGCAAGCCAGAGACTTCATCAAGTGGATTTTATACCCCATAGCTGAATACTATGTTCTCAGCATTTGGAGACATGTCCATAAAAGAAACTGCATCTTTGTTCTTTTTCATTGATGTGTTGCATATCTGGCAACAAAATACTTGTAGTTGTAATTGCCATGTCTTTGATATAAAAATATTCATGCTCTCTTGTGGTATTATAGTTAACACAGGTCTCAAAATTCTTCATAAAGGAAATCTCTGTAAAACAGATGTAGATTTCAAATCACTTATTATACCATTTACTGGATTCCATAACAAAGTAAACAACCTATCAGGTTTAGTATGTTTCTTATAGTATACAGTTTAAATTCTATGCAGGTTTGCTTTGATGATCTTTGTTACCAAATTAATATATTACTTAACCAACCCAGCTGTCTTCTTAAGTCAACAGATGAAGGTAGGAAGTTTCAGAATTGTACAGTTTGAATTCCAGTTACACCTTTGATGTTTGTATCCTCTTACATATATTCTTTACCTTATGTGGATCTGATTTCACATAATACTGTGTCATGTTCTTGGAACTAGTAATGCAAGAAAGTTAGCAAGGTGTCTTGGAGATGAGTTCTGAGATTCAGAATGTGTGGAGGTATTACCTCCATTTCTCTGTATTAAATGCCTGCTTAATTAAATCCAGGACATTTCCTTTTCTATTTTGCCATGTTAGTTCCTTCTTTATACTTTAACAGTGACATGTAAGGTCATGCATTGCATAAGCATGGTACTGTGTGATGTATTCAGAGAAGCTATGATTTGTCTAACAGTGTTCTGTACTGAGGCATTGGAGGAAAGTACAGCTTGGTTAATGTGTAAACTTTTCGTGCCATATCTAAACGAATCACAAGGTGGGGGAATTTGATATCGAAGACTTCCTGAAGTGAAATCTAATTGCAGATGTGAAGGAATAGAGGCGTTAACACGGATATTGCATTGCACCTCCTCAGTCTTGATGTCTTCATCAAACTCAAATTTCCAGCCGTTTAGGACTTTCTGGAGAGTCTAAATACATGGTGACAGGTCCAGGCTGTGTGGGGGAAGGTCCAACCCCTTACAGTACATATCCTAGATATTGTGGCCACATTGGGATTAGTGTTGTGCAAAACCATAACTTCCATCGTGAGCGTGTCATGTAGGTCTTGGAGGGTTCCATAATAGTGCTGTGTATGTCAGGGTCCTTGGAACATTGGCAGCCATCCTTCAGTGCTGGCTTTTAACCATGTGACACTTCCCATTTCCTCATTATGTACCAATTCTGTTGGACAACTTGTGGTTGACTGCTATTTTGTCATGCCTACAGCCATGTGGTTTATCACCTGCTCTTGGCTGTATTTGCTAGCAGCACCTCAGTTTTGTTTTATTTGAACAATATTAATATTTTGTATGGTTATCACCTCATCAAGTAAGGGTTAAAGTTTGTTTCTATCTTACAGATTTAAAATAATAAATTATTTATATAGTGAATTTAGATGTTTATATTGATGTTATGCAGGTTGTTATAGAATAGTCAACAATGACTCATACTGATTCAGTTGGCTCATGTTATATAACTAGTTAGTTTATGAATTTTGTTATATTTTGTGATGGTTCTCATACTGTGATTCTTGTGCCTTCCAACACCTAAATATATTATAATATACACTGTAAATATTTATTAGTAAATTATAATAAATGGATTTTGGCATGTGTGATTAATCTCAGCATTAATTAACTAGTAATTTGTTTTAAATGAAGTGACATTATTCCAAAAAAAATGAATTTTACTGTGCATATAGATACAAACAGTTGAAAGTAAATGGCATTATGAAAGTGCCATTAAAAAACACAGAGTAATAATGAATGAATATATCCATCCAGAAGACCTTCTAAAACTGTGATCTGAGCTAACCTGTGATTCACAATGGATAATTTTTTGCTGCTGAATGTCATGGTTAAGAGGTTAGCACTCCTGCTTCATATTTGGGAGGTTCTGTTTTCAGATCTGAGCCAGGAGACTGGCTGTCATAAATGAGGACTTTTTGTGGTTTTCTCAATCTCTGCAGTCCATCATTTGCCTTGATGGCCAGGGAAACAATAGAAACTAAATAATTCTCTTGAAATTCAGTCATCCTGAAATCTTCAAATCTTATAAACTTCAATTTTATTTTAATTGTAAACTACATTTAGCACAAAGCACTCCCTATTCAGTGTGTTAAATGAGGAGCTGCTGTGTACATTGAACCTGTAACCTGACAAATTGGAATGTTGTCTAGAAGTGCCAGGGTGCTAGTGTAAAGATCAGCGCAAATTGATATGTCCCCCATAATATAAAATAGGGTATTGTAACTGTGAACCTTCATTCTTGGATTTGCTACAAATCTATCCTTTATTAATCAAATGTATGGTCTAAATTTAAGTATTTTGCTAGAATTTGTTTTTGTTTTGACTACCCGAAATTAAGCTAGCAATTTTGATACAATTTTACACTACATGTACTTAATTAATAGCTTATGTAACTTAATTTAAAGACAGAGGACATATGTACATACCAACATGATGTCATCAAGTTTAATATCTGAGACCTCTTGAGGAAGCGCACATTAAATATATTATACATAAACCAAGGGGGTTATAAAGTCCTCCAGTTTATCAATTTGTTGGCCAGGAAATTAGTTGTTGACACTATTTCATTCGTTTTATTATCATAACTTATATTTAACTTCATATGCATTTTGTTGTTGGTATCAGGTTTTGTGGAGTAAAACTGAATAATTATAATATTTGAAAATTTTCAGTTTT
The DNA here is from genome assembly GCF_000696155.1 of Zootermopsis nevadensis. The sequence goes on from NW_019059765.1 coordinate 1,133,442, forward strand.
TGCAAGAATTAGGTTTCATTTAGAAACTACAGCCTATATTTAATATCATTTTTAGTATTGTAAAACTGTGTTTTAGCAAATGTTTTACTTTGGTTTGTTGCAGAGATACTTCAGACAATCAGTTTACTTGGAGATTTTTAAATAGTAATTAATATTCTCTGGTTTACTGGGCTTTTTCTTGTGTAAAAGTGGTAAACATATGAATAATAAATGGAAACCTCAGTATTATTTGTTACACGTCATTTATAATAAGTTATATTAACTGGAAACAGTGTTTTATGTGACTTTCAAGTGTAAGTTGTGAACCAAAGTTATGAGGTTGAATACAGATATCTGTAATGATAAGATATTTTTCAATCAAGGTTAAGCAGTATCAACTGTTGGAAATGCTTATGAAAACCAAACTTTTTTTATCTGTGATATAGTATTGTCATAAAATGTTCCAGTACATTTCAGTAAGGGAATTCTAGATTGATTGATTTGGATGAAATATTTGTACTGGAACTGTTGAGAAAGATTATTCTGATTGCTACTAATGTAGTGATAGTGGCTAAACCATTTCACATATATTTATTTTTAAAAACAGAGTAATTTTGTCCACAGTATCAGGGACCAAGATTATTTTGCGAGTTTGTACCATGTAGTCTGGTAGAATTGTAAGATTGCAGGTTCTGGTAAAAATTGACATTTCAGAGTTCCCTACTGCCTCCATCATCAGTGAACCTCTGCAACGTCGGTCAATTTCTACTGGAGTATTTGAAAAAAAAATATCCCAGAAGACATTTATCATCGGAATTCTGATATTGCTTATTCCTTTGTTATGAATGTGAAGGTAGGTTGAATAAATTGGATGGTAGGTTATGTTAAAGACTGACCTCTTCGCGGTGGTTAGGCTTTAGAATTAAATGTTACCGTCTGATCGGTTTTATAGTAGTATACCGCTGCGGATAGATAGCAGCACAATATTTGCTAGTTTTTTTGTGCTAGTAAAGTCAGTCCATGGTTAAATATGGCTGAGGCTGTAGGCATGTTAGTGAATGATACGTCAGAAAATTCGATGGCAGACTCTCTTAATCTTAATATTGAGGAGGTAATTTTCGTTGAAAAAACACTATTTGTAGCAATAAGTAAAACTGAAATGTGCTTTCAGGGGAAGAAAAAAATTATTCAACATCCTTAGTAACATTGTAATCGCAGTTACCATTTGCTAGTAGTTTCTTGGCATAAGTACCATTTATTGTTGCCGGATGCCAGAAAGCTTTGTTCCTAGTGTCAGTCTTTATCCAGAAAAATAATACCCGTGTTCTGAATATTTGTGTAGTAATGTAATTCTTGGGTAGTATGAACGAATCTCAGTTCTTAAAAAAAGTGGACCAGTAAATTGTATAATTGTTTATTTGTAGTTTTTGTTACCTTCATCATATACTGTTCACAGATTGAGGGAGTTGAGGCAGTTTTACAAAACTGTTTACTACTATAACAGGCCAAAACGACTGTGAATAAGTGTTGGTCCGGTATTGCCATCAGATCCTGGCTGAATTCAATGAAATTTGTTTGATATGGTTGCCAGGACATAATGGCAATGAGATTGCAGACCAATTGGCCGGTGTTTCCTTCACCCATTTATAGGACCTAAACCAGCCTTTGACATCTCTGTGAGGGTAGGAGGGCAGGTTGTCAGGGACTGAGTTGATACATGCCATAAATATTGGCAGTTCACTTTAGGGCAGAAATGTAGAAAGGGCTTCTTAGATGGGTCCTCTGCTAAAAGAACCATTAAGCTATCAAAGCTTAGTAGGTTCCAAATAAAACAAGTGACAGGAATATTACTAGGATACTGTCACTTAAGGCGACACACCTTCAAATTCAGAAAAGTAAACACCCCATTTGCAGAAGGTACTATAAAGAAACAGCCTTGTGATTGCAAGGTATTTGCTATTTAAGCAGGAATTTTTTTAAAACCAAGCAAGTATCATGAAAGATTGCTATGTAGGATGCTGTGCTTCATTGTAAGCACATCATTACTGGCACATTAGAAGAATGGAGAAGTACAAAAGATCAGTTAGTGCACACAGTGCTAGAGTCACTTTGATGTCCATCCCATTTACATACATACAAGCATTGGTAAGACAAAACTGCATCTGTGCTTTACAACGCAAGCATAAGTTATTTTTACATAAATGATAGCAAAATGCCCAAGGTCACCTGTTCTCCCACCACAACTGCTTTGCCAGCTCGCAATCTGTGGACAGTAGATTGAAACACTCGATGGAAGGTAGGCACCATAAATTCTTGCTAGGACTTCTTTTGTTTTACTATGTAAGTTAGCTGCCGTTGATAGTATACTGTGCATACTTTTGATTTTCAGCTTGATGATGCAGAATATGACATTCCTCCAGTTGACTGTACCCCAACACTGGAAAGCATTCTCAACAATTTGGAAGATCAGGCATCGCTCAGTGAAGATGAAATGTCCAGTTCATTTGTGCCAGCTACAGAAGTGAGTTTGCAAGTGATATGGACAGGCAGGCAATGAGAAGGCTGTGACATGATTTATAACAAGGAAAAGGACAATGATTTGAATTAAATTATTTTTAAAATAAAATTTTATTCTCTGAGCAGATGAATTCATATCAGTTCCTATGTTTTACATTCTTGTCGCTGTGATTTGGGAGCTTCTGGCTTTTATGTGTAACTGTATGGTCAAGTAGGGTGATGTTTAAAGAAGTCTTCAAGGGGCTAATAATATAAAAGGGCAAAGCATACGCTGTTTTCATCCAGTACTTGAAGGAGACTGAATGTTTTGCATTGAGGTGAGGATTTGTCCAAATATACTGGAAACAGCCAACCCTAATAAATGATTTCCAAAGAGTGGTGTGAACTGAACAATATTGCATTTACTGATATAGATTATATATGAAAGTCAACATGATCAGGAGGCATGGTTGCTCAAACAGTAAAGCTGTGGACTGGACAGTTTTTTCTGGGCACTGCCACATCCATACCAGCTCTGTTTCCAGTCCAGCTACTTCTCCAGTTAGCATCAGGAATTCATTCCTCGGTAGTAAAGTGGCCATAGTGTGAAGCTGGCTGCACACATCAGTCTAGATGCTGAGATTAAGAATACATGGAACTTCACCTACTCTTCCCCATATGTCTTCATGACCTTTTCCATTGGCACATGTATACCTTTACCAGTATGATTGGAAATTTTGCTTCTGCAGGGTGGATTTGAAGGTAGTGAAACCTTATCATTAGGCAGTCTAGATAGCAGGAGTCGCAGTTCATCAGAGCGGAGGCACGAGGCTCGTGGAGGCAGTCGCTGGAACAATGTTAACACTGAAGCTAGTCATAGAACAGGTTCCATTTTGCGTCATGTTATTCTGAAGGGCATCTCAACACAGTTAACATCTGCATCTGTGAGTATTGGTCATAATTTAATGTTTTATTGCATTTATTTAGTTCTAAGGAAGATAGTTGTTTAAATTTGAATAACATTTTTAATTGTTTATAATATCAACATTTCACTACGTTGAATACATTTTTATTAGAACAATTTTCTAACGATGTTTTACTGTACTTGCTTTGCATTTCAGTTCAGTGACACTAAATGTGTATGGTCATATGATGAAATTTGGTAATGTGACATACAATACATTGCACATTAAACATTTTTGTATGTTGGAAGCTATCAATATGACAATAGCACAGACATATCATGTTATGTAAGATTTGAGGTTTTCACAGCGGTGAATAACCATTGACCAGATTACACAGCGCAACAACCCAGAAGACAGAAAGCTTCATATCATGTTATGTTTGCTAAGTTAATTGTTTTGTGTAGGCATATATATGGGCATATTAAAGGAATTGCCCGTCTTTGTGATCTACCAAGAAGTCTTTATCGAGGTACTGACTGGCAAAGCTTACACTAGGTTTTTTACCATTATGTGTACAAGATTAAATATGTATAAAGAAGTTTTTGAATTTAATGTGTCATTTAATATCATGCTTTACAGGATTTTTGTTTTGCTTTTTGATGGCAAGTATGTACCAAAAATTGTATGAAATTTTTTACATGTTTTGTTACTATAAAATAATTGACTCATGAAAGCCTGTTTTTGTCTGTAAGTATAATTTGGTTTTGGTGTTATGTGCCAGTACTTAGAAATTTAAGTCCCACTCTACATTTTCTTTAAATGAGGGGTTAATCAGTAGTAGTTCACATCTTCACTGTTTGTCTGCTTTAGTAACCAGTAGGAACTTCAGTTTCAATCATTGAATCATAAAAGAGTATAACATCCTTGCCAGACGGAGACATCTAGCACTATGACAGTTTAAATGGTTTGTTAGAATAGTTCCATACTTGCATCTACTCCATATCAGTAAGGATAATTATCATCCGATCTCATCAAGCACAGGTACAGGAAATTGCAAGTGATTAAAAAAATGTCTGGTTGAGGATCTAAGAAATTTATGAAAGTGTTTTTAAATTTCTTCCCCCAAAAAGAAAGCAATGTCGAGATGCATATGTATTTGTTCCTACAGGAGCGTGTGAATGCTGGATTGCCCACTGCAATGGCTGCCACCACAATGATTGCAGTTGGTACTTCTCATGGACTGGTACTTGTGTTTGATTCAGCACAGACACTGAGGTGGTGCTTGGGAGAAACTGCTCAAGATCAGGGTTCTGTTGCAAGCTTAAGTTTCAATCATGACTGTACAAGATTACTAGCTGGTTTTGCCAGAGGGCATATACTCATGTTTGACATAGTCAATGGAAGGCTTTTAAGGACTATGTCTGATGTGCACCCACCTGGGACAGCAGTTTTGCATGTGAAGGCAAGTTTCTTAATTGTGCTCAGTAGGAAGATATCAGCAGTAATTATGTTTTTTAGAAGAATTAAGTTGATCAGCAGAATAAACTCAAGTAACTTAATTATTTCGACAACATGCATGGGAGAAGTGAGAAATGCAGAACAAATTTTATTTGGAAAAAATTTTTGCAGTCATACATGGAAGGCTAATAATAAAATACATTTTAAAGAATTAGGATGTTTGGATTGAACTGGCTGATCCAGTGTTGATTTTCTGTGATTATAGTATCTTTGGGTTTTGTCTAGGAGAACAGCTGTTACGTATGAGGGAATTTCCTGTACTATCTTCCAGACAGTCGATTCATTATTATTTCTCACTGCTTTGGTCACCTTTTCCTCATTTGGATCAGTTCCTGACGTTACTAGCACCTGAATTTTTTAACATTTGTAGTGTATTTCTTTCTGCCTTTAAAACCTTTGTTCCACACAAAACCCTGTTTTACCTTGTTTGTAAGCTTTATGTTTGTTTTAGTAAATGTCAGTGGCATTTTGCTCCAAATTAACTGAAAGATCTGATACTGATTCTCTGTTCCAACATTTTATGATCTGTTTTTAAGAAAAAGATGAAACACTTCTGTAATGACATACTTATTGCAACTAAAATATATACTGAATCCCAGCAAATGTTTGGCACAAAGCACTTGACTCATGTAGTTATATGATCCAGCATGTACTGTCACTAGTGTTACTAGTTAATGTTTAATTGTAAGCCACTGTACGTACAGGTGCTTTAAACTTTACTTGCCCAGAGTAAAAATTTAAGGCAAGATGCATTAAGGTTTTAACTAGATATATTTATTTATCCTTCAATTGGTTTGTTTTTATGGCATATTTCTTTTATGTGACATCATGGACAGAGTACTCTTTTCCTTATCAGATGAGCCCCATTAGCATTGTTTTTAGCCTTCCCAACCTTTGCTTATATGGATAACTAATTATCCATTAGTTAAATTAATGTATGCATATGATTCCATAATTTTTCCAACAAGTAACGATCATAGTCAGTTAGTCAGTCAGTCAATCAGAGTGTATAATTATATGCTTAAAAATTTTCTCATGCAATAAACTAAATTAGTAAAGGTACTAGATTACTTTATAATTTGTCTTACTTTCTAGTTTACAGATTCTCCTACATTGGCACTGTGCAGTGACAGTGGCGGATCTGTATTTGAGCTAAACTTTCGCCGTACTATGGGTATTCGAGGTTGTGATTCCAAGTGCTTGTTTTCTGGCAGCAGAGGTGAAGTTTGCTGCCTAGAACCTCTGCTATTACATCAGTTTAACGCACATCCGCTGCATGGTGTTGTGCTTGTTGCCATGGCCACTCTGTCAAAGGTGAGGAAACATCCTGGAAAATCTTAAACACAAATTAGTCACTGATGCATATTCTTTAGCAATTTTTCTTGTTTATTAGTTAAAACACACTAAGCATATGTAAACCTGACTCCATTTCATCATCATCATCAGTTGAAACTATACATCTGTTGGGTCCGTTGGATGAAGCTAATCTTAAACCCTGTACCAGAACTTCAAAAACATTAGGAATTTACTCATGAAATGTTGCAGAACCGTTTTTCATAAAACACACACACACACACAGATATATATATATATAAAATTGCTTTCCCATAATACTTTACCAGTTTATGGTTAGTGTGTGATTCTGGCACATTCAAGGGATGTGTACACGTACAGTATTTCAGAAAAGTTACATTTATGTTTAATAAAATATGTTAATTGCAGATACAAGTACTGGAAGTGAAGTTTCTATGGATAAGATGTGAATAAGAAGTAATAAAATCATAAACTGTGGCGTTAAGCAAAATTTGAGTTTAGAAACACGGTAAGAAAAGGTTGTGAAATTAAGGAAACTGGGATGTATACATTGTTTATGTATCACAAAAGGAGTTTTTTTAGACCATTAAATATTCTGAATAACTGTTAGAGAGAGGTAGAGGGCTTTAAGTCATAAATTACAAGTAAAACATCTTTCCTAATTTATGACCTACTACATGTAATTTAGCAAAATAGCAGTTTAATTTTAAATTGTTATCAGAATTACATAATAATATTTGTGTATATTTTTAAAATAATAGTAAAAGTTGTTTATTAGTACTTCTTGGATTTTTTCTTTCAATTTCTTGAAATTCATGGCACCAGTGATATATAAAAGAAAATGGGGATTACTGTTGGATTTTTCCTGCATCTAGTCCTCATACTGTTTTATTTTTCAGGTCATAGTAGTCAGTATTCGACCAAGGATGAGGGTTCTCTTCACACAGTCTTTGCTTCATACTAGTCCAGCCACACTGCCACTTTTATCATGGCAGTTTGTCATAATTCAAATGGCAGATGGAGCACGAGTTATTGATCCCGTTCTAGCATTTGCAAGAGAATCTACTATATTTTTCTTTCAGGTAAATTAGTTTAAGTTCTTAAAATTTTAGCAGAATAAAGCTATGAAATTATCTATTTATAATTATTGACAAGTGTCTATGAGTCACACCTCCTTAAATCATTAAGAAATAGAATTGAAATGTGTTATTATTTACACATGGAAGGCTCACTAGTTAGTGCCTCTTAAAATAAAAGCCATAGCAAATCCTGGGACAGTTCTTTGGATATTTTTCTACATTTTGTATCTTGCGAAAGAAAATATGCAAATGACACAAGAATGTTTGTTTTTAAATTGTGTGTTGTAACAAAGTAAGTAAGTAGTTTGATTTCTGATATTTGAGCAGGCATAATACATCTATTTACAAGAGAATTTTATCTTCTAAATAACAAGTAGAAAAGTGGAAGAAGATAAATCTATGAAAAATGGAAAATTTTAAAGTTATAAAATTAGATACAACTTGCCTAAATATCAGTTCCCAAGGACATGGGTTTGTGGACTGTGGGAAATAAAAATTAAGAACAAAGAAGATTTCTGTCTTCTGGGTTGTTGCGCCGTGTAGTCTGGTCGATGTTAACCAACGTTTCAGAGGTTATCAGGGCGATGAATATTGAAATGTTGGTTAACGTCGACCAGACTGCACAGCGCAACAACGCAGAAGACAGAAATCTTCATAGTCACCGCTGTGAAAACATTCAAATCTTACATAAGAACAAGGAGTTTTAATTTGTACCTTTGTGTTACATAAAAAATAAGTTCACAAGAAATATGTGAACTTTAAGTTGGAGTCAGGTTATGAAATGTATCCATGATGTAACAATTCTGGAATGGTTATTGAAATCTGGCCTTTTACACTTAAACAAGTAATAATAATAACTGTGGTACCCAAGCTGGTCTGGAGATTCCCCACCCAGTCAGTTTTGTGTTCAGAAACATGTAGGTCTTCATGTAAAGTGCCTATTAATGTTGTCCAATTTTAACCAAAGTTTGAATGTGTTTACAGATTTTAACAAAGTTTCCAATATTAGGCTTTTTAAAAATCCGCTGGGGCATTCTAAAGTTGTTTCTTGGCCACATGTAGATGGATAGGCAAATGGAGCAATATTAATAGGCACTCTTTAGGCATGTGTATGTGCCTAAAATTTGGGAAATGCACATAGCTTGTAGCATAACAAGGTGTACAAAGTCATAGAGACATCTCAAACTGTTCCTCATAAAATGGATGAAAATTAAAATATCTATATTTTACCACCTGTTCTGTGAAAAGAAGATAATATTGAATTTTTAACATTTGCCAAATTATACCTAAAATTTTTATGTGAAACTGATCTTCAAAATCAACTACCGGGTCTCCAATTTATGAGCTTACGGCCGTGCTTACATTGCGTTATCGGCCGCTGCTGTTGACGTAGGCGGGACTTTAACGTGTGAGTCATGGGCGAGTCAGTTTCGGTGCCGCTAGTAACAGCGAATTACGAATATTTCTCATCACTAATACATGTTATTACATTAATTGTTTTTACCTTAAATCACAAAAAGAAAATATTCGACAATTTCCCAAGAAGAGCTTTGTCGTGTATTTCGAAACATGTTAATGTAGCACGACCGTAAGCTCATGAATTGGAGACCCGGTACTTACATTAAACAAGAATGCTTATATGTTTGAGAATATTGCTAGAATGGAGTCTGATTTTTCATACAGTACCAATAATGTTTTTCATCACATACTGTGATATGAACGAAGTAAATACAATGGAGCCTTGATATCCTTCATTAATTGATTCCTTAAAATTGCAAAAGATAAGGAAATTATGCATATTATGATGATAATCTGTTTGAGGGAAGTAATAAACTTAAACACAGCTCATTTTTCATGTAAATAAACACCAGTAAACACTAGCCTTTTGGTTGTTGAAAATCCTTGTAGCCTTCTGCCTTATCAAGTGGAGTTCACATTATCTCTTGTGGCTTGTGCAAGTTACTTGTGTATCTTTTTCCAGGTGTCTGTTATAGATGGAAGAAGTAAAATCCGGTTTGTACCTCTTCAACGTCTGACTGTTTCGTATTTATTGCTAAGTCTGCATTGGTTGAACACACGCACCCTTGCCACTGTGGACACCATGGAACAGCTTCACCTTCTGGATGTGCGAACACAGGAGGAGCTGGAGGTTCTTGATTTGGCAGATGTTCGCTTAGTGTACGGGACAAGTCACTTCAAGGGATTGGCCACAGGTGGCAATGTCAGTAAAGCTATGGTAAGTTACAAGTTGTTTAGTTGTGCGTGAAGCAGGGAAGAGCATTTTTTTTATGCATTCTTTGCACAAGTGCATTAAATATATTATGGGAGTTGTCTGCCCATATGTTTAATCTTCACACTTTTACTTTAGCATATCAGTTTAGTATTAACTTTTCTTTGTATTAAGCTTGACTGTAATTTCACCAGTTTTTTAAGTGGTGCAGTATTCAAAATAAAGTAATGGTACATTATTTAATATACAACTTTCATTAATATCTATAACTTTTATTGAAAGATTTTTAATCTAATATATTTAACAAAATACATGTAACAATAATTTGTGCATGTATGCAGTGTCATGGTTTTTCTGTTGAATTTGTCTGCAGTATATTAACATCGATGCAAGTGAGGTTTGCAAATTCACAAGGTATACATTTGGAAAATATTGCGGTTTTGTTTCTTCTCCACCTTACATCATATAGATCAGATGTTTTGTAAAAATGTTCTGTTTTTACTATCTTTCTACATTCCAAATCCAAAATCTTGTTATGATATCTTCCTTGTTGCACCATTTAGGCAATTTTATCTTGGCTGCCCCATTAATCTTCCTTTCAATTTAAATAATTTTTTTTATAAATTCTGCATCTTTACAATTTCTTAATGTGTTTAGATCATATAAAATTGTTGGTCTTTAATTAAATTCCTGTTGTTTTTTGTGGAGGGGTGAGAGGTATTTACCCTTTCACTTGGTTCAGACTTTGTGCCATTTGATTATTTACGACTTTTGCTATGCTTTTAGTGATATCAGAACCTAAAAATCATTTTGTTTTCCTTCTAGGCATTGGCTGGTGAACGTGCATGTTACAACTCTATTGTTAGCTTTGGAAATCAGATGCTGCTTTTGGGAACAAAGACATTCCATGTTTTAACTATTCGTGCATGGAATGAGCGTTTGAACCATCTCATTAAGCAGGTAAGAAACATTTTTCATCTTTTTGACATTGGCTACTCTTCTCATGCCTTGTTACTTCAACATTTAAAGAATCTTTATAACCTTCGCCAGAATTATATGAAAATAAATACAAGTAACATTACTGTAATTTAAAGACTATAACTTTCTGTGTTCTGTTGCCAGAATCGGTATTTGGATGCATTGGTGTTAGGAATGGCATTCTACCAAGACAAAGCTAAAGCAGTAGTGGGGCTAAAAGGACCAAAACACAAGCGCAAAGAAATGGCATGTGAGAAGGTATGAATGCAAATTAAACTATCAGTGTTATTGACAACAAAAGGGGGGGAAGGTCAGTAAAATATTGACCCAGTAAACTTCATCTTCTTTATTACGCTGTCTCCTTTACAGGAGGTTGGCAACATTATGAACACGATCCTTCCATCCTTCTCGGACTGGGACCTGTTCATATATGTTTTTTAGGCAGGTGATACAGAAGTGGTTTGCCATTGCCTTCTAGTAAACTTCATAAGACTGTAGAAATGAGTCTAAAAAGAACAAAATATTTTCGTATCACTGAATAATGTGCATACATATGAATCTGTGTCATGATTTTACTCTTCTACTAATGTTGCATGTTTGACATTGTAAGTACAGTGTCATCTTCGTGTGATACAAAGTTTTAATACTTTTATTTTTGCAAGAAGTTTACTTGTGGCAGAAATATGCTGATGCACTGTACTTTATTTGTGTTGTTTCAGGGACATGAAACTTATGTGCCTCTTGTTCATCCGTTGTGTAAACTGTATAGTTCACAGTGATGAAACCTTGCTGTGTAATGTTCTAATGTTAATACTGTGTATGATGCAAGTCCAGATACTGATCAGAAATTTTGAATAAAATGTTACCGTATCTTTGTGATTGTATGTGAATGCATGCACACTTGCAATGCTTGCATGTTTATTGTTTTATGTATATTGTACACACTTTTCTAATTATTTTGTATTATTTTATTGATGTACTTGTTTTTTTACCTTCACATAATATCTTTGTAATTTGATTGAGATAGGAATGGTAATGGAATTGTAACATGTTAAACATATTAATATTTATTGAAACAAATAAACTAACATGTATCATATTGAATGTTAGGTTTTGGAAATTCTACATACATATATTGAGGAAATCTTGGAGCCTGGCAGTGGTGATGTAGAACTTTGCCAGGAAGCTGTACCTGCTTGTATTGAGTACTGTATTGAGTTGGAAGTCATGTAAGTTGATCATACAACTTTATTTTTGTGTCCAGGTCTGTTAGTATGTCCACATATGGACACAATTTTATACTGAATGTATATGCTGTCTTCAGATTAACTTAAGTTTGTCACTTGAAACGAAAGTTTGTGTCTAGACCCACTCCTAGTAATTTGCTGTATAGTGCTTGCTTTGCAAGGCCACTGAGATTTTTCTTTAGGCATTATGATGCAGAAATATTGTGTAGAAAATTTTCCTTTTTCTTAAGTATGTCTGCGGAAGTACTCTAGAATTGTTCTCAAAATTTTCTTTCTGTGTTATTGAACAGTCCTGCAATTTATTATATGAAAACTTTTTTCTGTACTTGTCAGTGAGCAAGGTGTGAGCATTCACCATCGTTAGATTAAATAATTAAAGAAATACTTTCTCCCATCATTCAGTTTTCTCTGCAGAGAATAATATGCTATCTTGTCAGTCAGGCTTGTCTGTGCTAGATTTCTGGTTTTCGCAGGGGTGAGGATGTTTATGCTGTTCTGTGTTTTTGCTGGGATGCCTTGCCACTTCAGCCCTGAAGATGGAGATGGTTTGTTTCTTCAAAATTTTGGCATCTATTAATGAATCTGTATGGTGCCAAAACCCAGAACAACAGCATCTTTTGTCTGTGCTGATTTTATTGTTATCAGTCATTTTGCAATTTTTCCCCCTCCCTCTTCTGTTGGTGCTTCAACAGTTCATCAACCGCCACGGTGGTTTAGCGGTTAGAACGCTGGGCTTGTAATAATGGGGCCCCGGGTTTGATTCCTGGCGGTGCTCAGATTTACAACTTGTGTTGGGCAAGGCTGTGGTCCAGGCATCACGGAGTTTTCCTCCGGGGTTTCCCCGGTTTCTCTGTGGCATCCCAACAATTACTCCACTTTCATCATCATCTCGCAAAAAGGGGGTCACAGCAGGAGCGTTAAATGTCGCGGTCCCGATCGAACCTATATACTGATGGGTCGTGAATCCTGCTAACCACCATGCTGAATGGTGTGTACTGGACACACACACACACACACACACACAAAAAAAGTTCATCTTCATGAGCTGCAGTGAACATGTAAAAACCTGCATAGCCTTTGCTTGTGAAATTTATTCACCCATTTTCACATTACCTGATTATGCTTGTTTTGGCAGTTTAGTTCTGTTTGATATTACTGTGCCCATAGTCTTTGTATTACGTGCACAAATTGATATAGTTGACAGTATTTCCCTATTCTGTACTTCCTTACTGGGGCTCTCAGTGACACTGAATACTGAGTTGTATTATGTGTTTGTGGGGCATGTGCCAGCATGCATCTACAAGTGGAATAAACCCTTGAAATCTTTGGGACAGAAACAAATGCTAATGTTACTGTTCTGATATCACATCAAATTCCAGATAGTTGTAGTGAACTGTAAAAATAAGAATACAACTCGGAATGAAGTTATATTGAAAGAGTGAATTTTAAAGATTTGTTATAATAAATTATGATTTAACTCGGGCATATTTAAGCAATAACATAATTTTTATTCCAGAGCAACTTGTAAGTGCTGCCTAAGTAACTGAAGGGAATCTGTGTAATTGCTTCTACACTTTACAATTTTATACCCAATAAGTTATTATACTGATCATATCAATGACATTTTTAATTTAAAACTGAAACCTAAATGTATTCTTTACAAAACTTATAAACCTTTTTCAGTAGAATTTCAAATTGTTAGAGAACATACTCTGTGCCTTCTTAAAAGATGGATTATTTATTTGTTGATGTTTTTATCATAAAACAGTTCTTCGCTTGACGTGTTTTTGTCTTTTGATTCTTTTATAGAGATGTTCTGTTTGGAAAACTTTGGGATGCATGTATCCATCACACAGCCCAAGCATGTTACCTAGAGTCACTTGAACCATGGCTTCTAAGTGATCGTCTGCCTATGGTTCCTCCATCCATCACACAGCAATTTGTGAGTCACTATGAGAGGCAGGGAATGCTTGAAGCATTGGAAGCCTGCATTGTGCACCTGGATGTGTCTTCACTAGACATTGATCAGGTCATGAGGCTCTGTAAAACAAATGGTCTCTATGATGCAACAATACACATTTATAATCGTGGATTGAGAGATTATGTCACTCCCCTTGAAGAACTGATGCCTATCCTTCAGGCTGCACTAGCAACAGGTTAGTAGAATTGTTGTGTTATAGTACTGTTATTTAAAATACCTGATAATCTATACTGTAATCTGAGCCAAAGTGGAATGTGTCCAGATGCTTAATGCACAGGAGACATGATGTTTGGGTTTCACTTTTTACTTACATAAAATCTGATGGGACCTCACAGGTAAACAGCTGAGTGATAACCATATTGCTCTGGGCAATAAACTTCTTGTATACATCAGCTGTTGTCTTGCTAAAACTATCTGGTAATGTCCCTTCAGAAGATAACCAAAGAGTGAAACATGATGTATTCAAATGTCTGACATGTCTTCATAGCAAGAATGCCTCAGACTTCGAACATTCCTATCCATATTTGAGGTAAGTAGAACTCCTATACTTCATGAAACAACTCATCTTCAGGAGATTGCTGTCTTCTGGGTTGTTGCACCATGTAGTCTGGTAGAAGTTTACCGACATTTCAGAGGTCCTTGCTGCCTCCGTCATCAGGGCGATGATCACCCTGATGATGGAGGCAGCAAGACTACACAGCACAACAACCTAGAAGACTCAGCGCCGTGAGAGCCTTAAATCCTACAACTCATCTTCAGTTCTAACAAATTAAAATTGTATTTGAAAGATACTATTCCTGTTGTGTGGTACTGTGTAATGGATCTGAATACATATGTGGAGGTCATTTTCCTCTTTATAGCAAAAAGTGCCATAAGAAACTTAATATGAAACTTGTTGAAATTATCACATTGTGTTGGGAAAGCCATAACTCTTTATATTCCATTGTTTTTTATAAGGGCATTCCTTCATTTTGACACTCGGGAATTCCTGAATGTGTTGGCACTGGCATTTGAAGAACCTGAGTTCACATCTGAATTGGGCCTGCAACAAGTGCAGAGGCTTGTTGACATCCTCCTCTTAGTCATGGTCCAGCAAGGTGATGGTTTCACGGTTAGTGCCATTTATTTTGTGTTCCTTCTTGTTTTCTGTTGTATAGATATGGCAAGTAAACATGCCTTTCTTTTATATTTGTTGTTTTGTAGCATATCACTTGCAGAAGTTATACAGTGTGTCACTTAACCAATATTAATCTTACCTCCAGCCAGTCTGTGTTGCATAGAACAATCTTCAGGCATATCATAGGCGGTAAATAATTGAATTCAGGATCATGTTCCAAGGTACCTGCTACTTTAACCCCTTCCAGTTCAGACATTGCATTTCATGCTATTGGGTTCAAGTGGAATTCAGCATTGATACTTGGTTTCACTACAGTTTGTGCTTTAATGTGGGAACTCCTGCCACCTTTCATCTGAACTGTAATATTGGCAACTCATATGTCAGTTGAAATCTTCACAATCTGTAATAAATGTAGTTCAAAACAAAGCAGTTGTATGTTGGAATTGTTTCAAAAGAAATTTACCAAATTAAGTGTAGTCAGACTACTAAAACTCGTCAATTTTGGAAGAATTAAGTTAAGCTTTTCTTAATGTGAAGGTGTATAATAGGGGTTGTATCTGAAGTTAATTTATGGATTTAGCATGGTAGAAGTGTAGACTAGCACTGCAGGCTTAGAACTCAAATTCAAATCTTAATTATTAGACTTGCAGGAGTTATTTAATTTTGTGAAACTGACATGCAACAATGATATATTTGGTTTTAAGGCTAGTTATTTTTCATATTACTTTAAGCATGTTTGCTGAATAGTTCTGTAATATTTTGTGGTAATTTCTTACAGCCTAGTCAGGTAGGATCCTTGTTCACTTTCTTGGCTCGTCAGTTGGCCAAACCGTGGTGCAGCCTGCATGTTGAACGCCAGCTTTTTGAACAAGTGGTAGAATTTCTCACCACTGACTCTTGTTCCACTAGCACATTGGGACATCATGAGGAACGGCAGCAGGCACTGCTGGAACTGATGAGAGCTGGTGGACTTGCCCATTACAATCAAGAAAGGCTGTTGCAGCTGGCTGATAAAGCTGCTTTGTGAGTTGTTTTCTTTCCTGTGTAATCTTGTGTTTCATGTAATTTTTCTTAACTTGCATATTTTATATTGCAGCATGATTATATATTTTCTGACACTCATTATATGAAGGAGTATCACATTTAATCTAATCCAAAACAGTCTTGAATCTAATACTCTTCTCTGAACGTAGAAGTTTAATGGTCAAAGAAAGGAAAATAATGCAAGAAATTATTATACTGACAAGCAGTTATGTTATATTAAATTTTCTTTATTAATATATTTTAATACAGGTGCTCCATTAATTTTGTATAATTTACTGCCATCACTTTAGAGTCTAGGTTCTCTCCTTTTAGAATGGTGTGAAATCTTTACATGAACTGTACTATTATTCCACATTAAATGTTTGCAAACATAACATATCCCTTCTCCTCATTTGCAAATGTGTAGTTCAGTCCATCATGCTAGCATCACACACAGACTGCATAGTGATAATGTAAGTTTCATTTCCTTCTTTAAGAAAATAAAGTTAACATTCACAGATGTGTAAGATGTAATATGCATTCTTTCTTCCTTATAACTTTTAGCACATAGAACACATGTAATAAAAGAACACAGGTATTGTATATAAGAGCCAACAAGAAATATGAATAACATGATGGTAGCAGAAGATTATGGAAAATGTTTTGTTCATTATTTGTGAAATGAACAAAATTATACTGTGCCACTGTAACTAACAATTAAATATGTATAACACTGTGAGTAAAGAGGTGAACTTCATATGTCAGAGCGTTGCCAATCATGCATGTTCTGTGGTGTTGACAGTTACCGAGTATGCGAGTTCCTGTATGAGCAGAGACAAGAGTATGACAGAATTCTTCACTGCTACCTAAAGGATCCATTGAGAAAGCCTCAAGTTTTCTCATACCTTCGCAACATACTCCTGCTTTACACAAGTGCTACTGACAAAGCTAAAGTGGAAGCACAAATCTTAGACAATATACAGGTAACATTCAGCATTACAAGGTCATAGATAGTCTATGACAAATTCCACCACAAACACACCCAATATATCACTTTCTTTCTGTAGGTTGAAGCAGTAATACTTTTGATTTTTATTCAAGAGGTGCCTAGTGTGAATGTCTCCCAGAACACTGATTATCCTGACTGTGATTTTTCATGTTTTTTTTCTCAATCCCTCCAGATGAAGGCTGGGATAATATCATTAAACAGCCCATGATTGCTTTCTCTTCAGACCTTTCCAAAATCACTCAACTGTTTCTAAATAATTGCTTCAGTTCATACATCATCATTAAATAAGCTATGATCCTGCTACTTTCAGTGCATCTATATATATATATATATATATATATATGTTTGTGTGTGTGTTTATCAGTTAATAGAATGATATTGGCATGGATATATGTATCTCTAAATATCCGTAAAGGTAGACTAGAGACTAGAGGGTATGTTTCAAATGTGTATGATCATGTTTGAATAGTAGAAGTGCTTATTGTACTTTCAGGACTTACTGGACATAGATGCGACCAAAACAGCACAGATTCTGTTAATACATGTACCTCAACTTATACCTAAGATAGTTGAGAAACTACAAGAAGAGTCCAAAGTACTATTCCAATTTCTACAGGGCCTTTTTGACTATAGGTAGGTATGCTGGAGAAATTAATTTAATTATATGAAGTTACTGTGCTAAATTATTTACAGGTGTTGTTGCACCAACTAATGAGTAATCCTAGAATATGTTAAGGTATGTCTGTGAACCTGAATATCATGCACACGTTTTATTTTGAACATTGGTCCCTCAGATCCCCAGACTCATCTGACATCTGATAATTCTGTTTTGTGCCAACGATCCCTTCTAATTCTGAACATGTGTAGTACAGACTTTTAAGTGAACAGTACTAATAGTCAGTCTTGTAAAAAATGTTATTGCATGTACATTTTGAACCATAATTTTAATATTTGTTAAATATGATTTGAGAGGTGCTTGAAGTGTGTGTGTGTATATATTTTTCTCTCTCTCTTTTTACTTCCAAGGGACTCGCATTCTGGGTTGGCTCAGCTGAAAGATGAGTCAAATTTTGATCCAGAATTGGTAGAGCAATATATTGAACTACTTTGTGAATTCAGTCCTGAGAAGGTCTATCCATACATTATAAGCAGTGAAGGTTATCGACTGGATAATGCTTTAAAGGTATGCCATCTTTGCGTAAAGGGTGTCATGAATTGTAAGTAGTTGCTTATTTTATTTTGTGCATTCATTTGTTGTTTCCTATTCTACCGTAAGTTTTGCATTTATTTATTTAATTACTTTTTGTACAATTAAATCTTAAAAAAAAAATTAATGGACTTACCTGTTTTCACCTTGTCTGTTAATCATTAAGCTGTGTACAGGAGACCAGTTTCTCAATTTTGGTCATATTGACTGCAGCATAGGGGACTGAAATGTGTGTTTACAAACATGTAAATTCATAGAACAAGGATTGGTTGATTGGAAATAACGTTTTGGTTTTAAACTGGGTTGTGACTTAATTTTAACTATTGTGTTTGAAGGGGAGTGAACTGTTTCTTTTTCACAAATGGTACAGTTGTTCTGAATTACATGCATTCATAATGGTCCTCTCATCAACACTGTGATTCCGAGCTTGTTTCCAGTGTAATTTATAATTTGTACAAGCACTATGTGATGATTTTTCATCACATAGTGCTTGCACGAGTGGAATCCAAAGTGATGCATTGTTGCTTTTGAAACACGCTTGCGTCAACATCATTATAACCCTCAATTTGTAAGTTCCTTTGTAAGTTGTGGATTTGCATATCTAGGTGATTGCACAGTGTGATGCAGTTAGACTTCATATGGCCAGTATCTTAATGCAATAGCAAACATGCCCTGAAGAATGGCAAAATACCTGATTGTACACATAATTTTCAGATAAACTGGTAATTGTGAAACACATTTGCTTTTCCTCATTTAAGGAATCATCATTTGAATGACTTGTCCTGACTTTTTATTAATGTACACTGTACAGATCACAAAAAGGTTTTCTCAAGTTGAAGCCACAGCATTTCTTCTGGAGAAGACTGGAGATTTCCAGGGTGCACTGAGTCTGATGATGGAGAAGCTGAATGGACTTCTGGCTGAAGAAACTACTGAGAACATAGACACAAATGAGTTGTCTAGTTTGTCAAGCAAATGTGTTGGCCTGTGTCAGCGTGGTTCTGCCATGTTGGATGAAAAGTCACGCCAAGCTCTCTGGTTTCCTCTACTTGAAACTTTAATGCACCCACAAAGAAGGGAGAAACCTGTGCATTTATCAGGTAAGTGTTAGTAAGTTGACATGCCATGAAACTTTGTGTATGTTAGGAAGTATAATTTAATTTACCCAGAAATGTATTTTCAAATTTTTATTTTATTAACTGCTGTACCATATTTTCTTGAATATCCCACACCCTTGGAAAAACTGTGAATCAATTTTTTTAAGAAATACAAAACAAAGGAGGTTTATGCAAATTTGTTGCATTATTAAAGTATGCACATAGAGTGTTCTTGGAGTTCTGGTGTGATGTTTTTCATATATTTTCACTGCAGCCTCTTAACTTTCCACAATCTGATATCCTGCAGTATGAATATGGCATTAATTTTGCAGCTCTGTTGTGGCCTTACTGTTAAAGTAATGGCTTTCAGATCAAATATAAATCAAGATAAAAATGTACTTACAATTGAAAGATTTCTGTTTTCTGGGTTGTTGCGCTGTGTAGTCAGGACCCTAATGACGGAGGCAGTATGACCTCTGAAACGTTGGATAACATCGACAAGACTACACAGCGCAACAACCCAGAAGACAGAAATCTTCATACTCACCGCTGTGAAAACCTCAAATCTTACGTACTTACGGTTACTCTTCTCTATTGTTTTTATTGTTATCCAAGTGCAAGTGAAAATGGTTGTCTTTATTATTCTATGAAATGATTGAAGGTGAGTGAAAGTTCTGTTTGTGTATGAAATCTTAATAATAACCAGACTTAGTCTGTGAAAAAGAAAACTATATTATAATAACTTCAGTGTATGGTCACCTCCATGGTATTCACCTTTTGACTTCATACATTCCAGTAAGTCTGTTCTGCCTGGGAATTATTTTTTGATTGTCCTCGCATAACTTTTATCACATTGCTCTGAAAGGTACTGTCTTAAGCTTGTATATTGATTGGTGATATTTCTATGTTTGTTGACCAGCAGTATTAAAGGAGATGACACAGCAGTTGCTCATGTCAATGAGTGCTTATGTATCATTGCCTGCAGTGATCCAGGTTATACTCATGGATCCAGCTTACAAAGGAGGAAAATTTGGTGACATTAGAGAGCTCATGATCGGTGAGTTGCTTGCATCTTTTTCGTGAAGCTTGGGAAAAATACAGTATCTCTTTCATCAGTTTCTGAGAGAATTAATTATTCATATGAAACCTGTTAAAGTAGAAATAATTACATTGTGTAGTAAATAAAGAAGCCTTTACCTGAGCTGAAGAAACATGGGAATAATTTTATTATCTTGATGCAATTTTTAATCTTTATCATCTACATGTCACTGCTTACACCTGATTCAGCTGGCTGTGCATTGTTGTACCATATTGAACTCTGCAGTTAAGTCCACCTGTAGTATGGAGTTTAAATACCCTATTACCATATGATAAAGATTAATTCAGAAAGTTTATAGTGGGGACAACATATCTCATGCTTTCTTATATGGTCACTATATTCAAAGGTGACTAAAAAGTTAAATATAATTTTATTAGTTTTGATAGAATAATCAATAATTGCACTGCTATTCAGTGCATTTGGTTCACTAGTCCACAAGTTTCCTTATTCCATCAGAATAAAATGTTTTTGGTTGGGCCTTAAGCCAATCTTACACTAGTTCTTCGTCATCACTGAAGAATTTTCAATTTTGTAATATATTGTTTACTGGTTGAAAGAAGGTTAAGATCATATATAGCACTAAGTCAAGAATGTTAGGCAGATTTTGGACTGCTTTTCTTGTAAGTGGTTTTGACAGCGTGAACAACTACATTGAGGGTGAGTATTTCTGTCTTCAGATGAAAGGAGGACAAAAGTCGAATCTGTTGGTCCCCCTGATTGAGCTAGTCTGAAGCCTGGACTAGCTTGACCAGGGGGCCTAACAGATTATACTTTTGTCATCCTTTTATATGAAGTTGGAAGTAGAACCATCTTGAAAAATAACACAATCTTCTCCAGTCTATTATATATATTGCCTTGATTTCTGATCAGTAGTTGACTGTGATGAAATGTAAGTAACCCCCGAATTTAAGTTCAGTATGTACTGTTCAGATAAGCAGTGGTATCTTATTACTGTTGTGTTTTCTTATACAGTCATGGTCTTCATGATATATTTAAAGATTTTAGTCTTATATGCTATCTTGTAATGGTATTTGGTATAACTTTTTCTTTGTTTTAACAGGTATGCTGAGTAGTTCTTGTTATGAGGAGACTCTTCTGCAAGCAACTGCTCGTTTGCTAAGTACTGATCTGCATCATCAGTTGGCAAAACTATTAGCAGCATCAAATCAAGGAATTTCACCCCGCAGTCTTTTCTGTGCCATGTGTCAGAACTTTCTTCATAACCTCAGAGATGATGATCATGATATTGTTTTTAGGTATCACTTTTAATATTTATTGCAAGATTAATAAGTAAATAAATAAATGAAGGTGGCAACTACTGCATTAATGTGAAATGTTTTGTTTTCAGTTCATACTAAAGTGTTTGTCTATAATACACACACTGAAAAAAAGCAATAACACATCAGGTATTAATAGGAAATATGTCATAGTGGCTTTTACAGTAAAGAAAGAAGTACACTTCTTCTTTGCACCTACTCTAATGGTTTAGATAAATTTTTATTATGTGAAAAGTTTGAGACAAGTGGAAAATTATTGAGATTGTGGTCAGATTGTATCTTCTTGATATTTTAAATTTGTATGGTAACATTATAAATACATCTATTAGCAGTGCAAGTGATATTTAAACCTATAAAAATCGAATCCTACTGAACCTTAAAATGAGTGCTTGTATGTATGGCAGAGTGTATCTTGTGTTGCAGGTGTGGCCATGCATACCATGCAAGTTGCCTGGAGACACCATGGAAGTGCTGCCATTGTGTAGCCACAGCCTCCACTCCTACAAGTCCCCCAATAAGGCCACAAAGTCTACCACAGTCTGTTGTGTCTCCAACTCACTCTGCACCTGCTTCACTGGTCTCACAGGGACTCCTTCAGAGTCAGGACTTTGGTCTTAGATTGGCACCTCCACCACCTCCAGACCTGGAAGGAATATTCTAGTCAACAGATTTGTGTCAAGATAAGATTAAATTGAAAATGTGGTGCTATGTTATTGTATACAGCTAGTGTCTGTCAGTTGATTGCAAAGTCAAAAATTTTCACTTTAAGAGGCATTGGGAGAAATTACTTTTCTGAATTTCCAAATTTGTTACCTGTTTTTATGTGACAAAAGTTATGTTGTTGAACTTTTCCTTCTTTTATTATGTGAAGACATGTTTGAAACATTACTTGCCTAATTGGGATTTAAACAAAATAGAAGATTAAGCTAAAGTTTACAACATCTAGTTCTGAAATTTTGGAAACAGAGTTAATTTTCTGGTTATATTTTAAAATATTTTGTACTGTATAAAAATCAGATGGTTGATATAAGAGAAGATTACTTACAAAGCAAGGACACATCTAACAAAAGATAACACATGCTATTTTATCCACATTATTAATTTTTCTCATGTGGTGTTTAAAATGCTATCATATATTTAATTGATTTATTACTTTTTTAATTAGAGCCCATGTTATCTCTTTCTGCAGTTAGACTGACTGTCCTTGAAGGACGCAGTGAAGGTTCAAGTGATTCAGGTCATAAGTGATGGCTCCCGGAAATATTTCAGACAGCTGGCAAAAGTGTTTAGCTGCTGAAAGACAGTGTTACTTCTGGATATGTGATAAGACTTGTGTGCCAAAATGTTTTGAAGGTACAACACTATTTGGAGAAAATCCCAGTTATAATAAATATTTGTGAAATACTACAAATGGCACACAGTACAGAGACATGAGTTACATGAAAATGAAATTGAATTCTTATTTTATGTGCGATCCCTTTCTTTTGTTAGTCATCCATATATTTCGTGTGTCCGTGTTATGTCATAGCACAGAGAGGACATGCACTCTGGTGCCAGCAGCTGACATGTAAGCCATGTGTCTTTAACCCAGGGCACACTTGCTAATCAAACTGCTGAAAATCAGAGTACGTTCGCTTTTTGCGATCTGTTTTATGTGCATTGCAATTTTGGAAGCCCAGAAACAAATTATTTCTCACTGTCTCTTATACATATTATGAAGTACCTGTTAGTAATGGTGATAAAGCAACATAATTGATTGCAGTATTATCCAGATTTTAAAAGAAAATTGAGAAAATTCATCTTTATTATAATCATCATTACTATACTGAAGTTTAGCTTGGCTTAATTTTTCCATCTTGTAAGTGTCTGTAGATACATCTTGTCTATAAAAATGCATCCAGCCCATTATTGCAATTTTATAAAATTAGTTGGTAAGGAATTGAAGTTTGCCCAAAATGAATTTCTGGAAACATATAGATTTGCAGTGGGTTTCCCTATTAGTAGTTAATTTTCTGCTCATAACTTTGGGGAATACTAGGTATCCAGTTCATCTGCCATGGAGCCAACAAACAGGTATGTGCAAGAAAATGCCAGTTTGCTCTTCCTTTAAAATTCTGGTTGCCCACTTTTGCAGAAGAGCCTAAAGTTCTGCTTTATATATTGTTGCATTATTTCTGAACACATGATGAAGCTGTTGGCATAATTTGATTAACTACTTGGCAACTTTTTTGCAGTCCAAAAGTGGTTGTTTTAAAGCTTTTATGTGGCCTCTTAGAGTAAACTATGCCTCATCTGGAGAAAACACAAAACCACTAGTAATGGATTCCTGCTTTATAGTGTATGGACATGGTATTTTGTACACAGTTTTGTTTCAACATGAGATTTATGGCATGCACCACTGAAGAGCCAAGTGCAACAATGACCTTTTGGGGCATGTAATCAAGTACTGTGTTATCCAGAAGGTATCTGTCTTCTGGTTTGTTGTGCCATGTAGTCTGGTAGAAATTTATATTGGAGGCAGCAGGGACCTCTGAAACGTCAGTAAATTTGTACTAGACTATGCAACACAACAACCCAGAAGACGGCCATCTTTGAACTCTCTGCCGTGAGAACCTCAAATCCTCCACAGTGTTATCCAATTTGTATTTAGTCCAGTGTAGGATTTTCATGTTGTCTTTTCTTCCAGCACAAGCCTTTTTTATTATGAAGCACAATAAAACCAAAATATTTTCAGTGACATTTACTCCATGACAATAAAAATGCTTTATGAAAAGTTCTATTTCAAATATTAGGCTATACTTCATTTTGCCACTGTACTCAAACCTGTTTTGAATAGAAATGAATAGTCTTTGTTCATTACCTTTTAGGCTGTCAGTGAGAAACAGAAGCAAATGCAGTGGGGGGTGGTTGCATGGGCAGCCATGAGTTGCCATAGAAATTGCTGACCATGGTTGAAGCTGGCTGTCTCCTGAGGTAATGCACCCTGAGCCCTAATAATAGAGACAGTAAATGCCACTAAAATGTCAGTCAGCATCTGCCAGACTACACAATGCAATATCCCAGAATGCAGCTGTCTTCATAACCTTTGCTGTGAGAACCAAAATTATCATGCCCTAAAGATGTTTAAGTATCCCCCAGATTCTATCATTAAATGTTTGTAAAGAGATTAGAAGGAATTTGTTTTTCTGATAACACTTTATGTATGAAAGAAACATACATTGCCAGGACTGTTGGGCCCTTCTTAAGTATTTTCCTAGGTGATGTAAGTGGAAATGTCACAAAATATCTGTTTTAATTGTGTTTAAGTCAAGCTGAAGCAGGAAGCAGTTCATATTTCATTCAGGGTATTAGTTTTGATGGACACATTTCCATCCTTTGATGTTTAGTTGAAGCAGATGAAACAAAAGAAAGACTGGTTTTATATTCCAAAATGCATTCATTCCATTAGTATAATCTTGCATATATTATAGCCAAATGTAATATATTTATTTTCCTTTGTTATATATGAATTCATGTATGTTAATAAAATGTTTTTTTCTACAATTTGCTTACCTTCAATTTACTCGTCATTAAATGCTGGTACATTACATTATGAAATCAGAATTTTAAAAATGTTTTGTGTTGTTTGCCCCCTTTCATACCTTGTAAGGAAAGTAGATGTACATTTTGCCTTTGTTTGCCAGTAATAATTTGTGAACTAGTTTCATTTAACTTGAATATTATGTTATTATAGGCCACACACACCTGCTTCATATGCAGGAGGTACTGGGTTTGAATCTTTGTCCAGAGAATGCCTATCATGATGGAGGTTTCTGTGCTTTACCTTAATCCCTCAAGGAAAATGCCAGGATAGTGCATTAAATTAGGCATTCTTTCCAATTCATTAATCATCCTATCAGTCATTGCTATATAATCCGAGCTACTGACAGCATCATTAAATAAACTAATATAATTCTTTAGTATCCTGATATCATATGCAGCAGTTACTTGAACGTCTTAAGTGGGAACAAGCTAAAGAAGCTTTTATTTTATAATTTTCATGTTCTGTGTGGTGAGAGAAGTACAAAAATTATATATTATGTATAAGCCTTTTCAGTTCTCCTCACATCAGTGAAGCTGTTTTCCAATACCGTGTTCTAAATGTAATTTTAAAATGAGATTGCTAGCCTTAAAACAGTCTTGTGAGAAGATCTTCCAGATGTTTTCAGGTTTTCTCCAGTTTTGTGCTAATTATGTTGTGCTTTGATCTAATCTAATTGGGGTGTGTTAAAAATACTGTTGGACAATTCGTAGTTCAGGCTTTTAAAGACTATAAATAAGTAACATATGTTTAGGAATAAGAATCAACCTCTTCACCCCTCTTTTCATTTTATAATAAAATTGTCATTGCTTCTTGGAGTTCTGAACCCTGCCATGCTTTTTAATAATTGGCCTTTTGTATCATTGTTAAAATATGTTTCAATGCAGTTGGTGTTAGAAGATTATAAAATAAGGTTATTTAATATTGGTTATAGTGCAAGACATTAACAGGTATTTTTGAAGTAAAGTAACAAAAGACACAGTTATTTTACTTTCTAACATTTTGTTAAACTTATGTTCCTGATGGCGGTTTAACCCCCCAAGATTTTTTTTTTCATTTCTGAAAGAATAGGAATTTAAGTGTGTTCAATGCTAGGATAAATGCAAGGATTCTAACTAAATGTGCTGCAAGTGTACTATTTACCATAAATCCAACACAGGACAGGGTCTTTGGTAGTTTTATACTGTGAAGGTCTTGTGCCTGTCTGGATGACTGGGGTTTGATCCCTGACGGACAGAGGATTTTTCTGCGTCCAGACCGGCTGTGGGACCGACCCAGCCTCCTGTCTAATGGGTACTGGGGTTCTTTCCCAGGGGTAAAGCGTGGCTGGGGTGTGACACTAACCACTCACCCCCACCTAGTGCTGAGGTTAAGAATGTGTAGGAGCTATATCTCATCCCCCCCCCACCAAGCATCTACATGGCGTATAGTGGGACAGCTTTACTTTACTTTATTGTGGCTGTACATGTATGCCACTCTTGCTTTTCAAAAGAGTGTGGGAGATAATCCCTCTGGGTTCTCAAGAGAGTAGGCGAGCATTTGTAGGCCTATCTTAATCTCCTTACACAATACAAAACTATGTGTATAAAAGTAAGGTGAGAGGCCTTTGTGTTTTATTTTGGCATAAGAAGATTTATACTGAAGCAAAAGATGTACTTGGTGATTTTGCTAGCCAGAGATCAATAACCGAAGAAGATTAAGGATCCCTGTGAGTCATGTAGGAGTACTGGAAAATGCATTATCCTTCACAATGCTAGAAGTTTAAGGCTTCCTGTTTTGCTGCAGAGGTTGATCTACATTAGTGCTTGTGAAATGTGATATTTTTAAAAATATATGTCTGTCAGTATGTGCATATCATTTAATTCAAAGAAAGAGCTATAACGGCAAGTATGTACTAGATAAAATGAGACGTTCAGGAATATTTCCTAGAGCAGTATTTTGAGATACTGTAAAGCTTGCTTGTAATGGAATACAAAGGTATTTAACATTTCACTGCTAGACACATTTATCTTTGTATATTGCTAATTTTCTGGGGTGTGATTCTGATGTCCCCAGGTATAGTCTTGACAGACCTGCCTTCTGCTTTACCTGACAACAATAAGGAATCTATGTCTCAGATGAAAATGCCCATCTCTGGGATTCCAGTTTCCTCCAGCTGTAGGATGATGAAAGTGGTGCCCAGCAAAGGAAAGTTTTAATTTCACATATACTTCAAGTCAAGTTAGAGTGGTATTTTCTGACGTTTATAAATTTTTGTCTTGTAGAGAAAAGGCATGGGAAATTAGTGTGCACAGATCAACAAGGCATCTGGTCAGTCTTGAACCTAAATGCTGTGGCCTAGGATCAAGTGCCTTAACATTATCACACTGTTAATATATTGCAATGTATTTCTGTATGTTTTTTCCCTCCTTCCTCAAATCATTACTGATTCTGTAGTTATGTAGTTAATAATTTCATTAACTTTTCTAATTGAAAATTATATTGCATGCATTTTTTCCTCTGCAACACACAATTCTGAAAATATAATACTTTTACCAACCGTATCCTTTACCAGTTATTTATATCATCAGAAATTGGTTTTCTTTATGTTTCATCAAGTATATATTACATTGATAAATGTGTCAAATAAATGTTGATGTTAATGAAATCTGTCATTTATCATGGAAAAATTAATGGCATTAGAATTGAACTTTGTGTAAAGTAGGGGTTATATCAATATGAAGGAAATAAATTACCAGTTTTGGAGATGAAACATGATGCAAGATGGATGAATATGATATGCCCAATATGCATTCATTTTGCTCAAAATTCACATAAAAAACTACGCATAATTTTTCTCAGTTTTGCTGAACATTATATTATGATTAGCATTGCTACTTTGATTTTAAGCTGTTTCCAATTTGAATACCAGTTAAGATTATGAAAAACGTGCCAAAGACTATCCTGACATAGTTTTTTATGCTGCTTTCAACTTACTATTCATAACCATGAGCTGTTGTGCATAAACTGAGCAGTTGATACATCATGATCAGCTGACCTAAGACAAAGTAATTGCTCTTCTCTGCACACCTCTCAAGAGTTGTGTCATTCCCTCTGTATTTTAAGTAAAAATAAAAATGAATCAGTCAGAGTCCCTTTGATATAGAAATATAAGCTGAATGTTGCTTCTTCCATAACTTTAAAAATGGCATATGGGTATTACTGTAAAAAAACTCGCATGCGTGGTACATGTTCCTTTGTATGTACAGGGCAGCATGTGTGTGGGAGGAGGCTTTACTGTAGGCAGTTTCAAAGGTACTTATAAGAACATGCAAACTACAGTATTCCTTCAGTTTCTATCTTCTTAGGCAGAGGTTTGTTTTGAAGTTATTTACCAAATACATAATTTAGACAAGGACAGTGATATTCTATACATTACTTCTCTTGTCGAAGTTTTTAACTCAAGTTGTTTCATTTGGAATTTCAACATCCTGAATAGTGACAATCTTCAGTTTTAATTTGCAGTATTTCTACAAGTACTTTCACACAGTGTTTTGGTATTTTATTTTTACTGTCCTCATGGATTCAGTAAATCTTAGTGTGACATGTGCTTTTCTGAAGAAACATGTGTAATATTAGATATTTTAGATCCTATTCAACCTCTTAATGTTACTTGTTATAATAGATGTAATGTCAAAACACACCATTATCATTGTCTGCTGTTCCATGTCAGCCATCTGGTTGGCTTATTCAAGCACCTACAAT
This sequence comes from Zootermopsis nevadensis, assembly GCF_000696155.1. Next base: position 1,162,322 of record NW_019059765.1, read on the forward strand.
CTGCATCCAGCCACACTTCACAACATAAGCATAGTTGTGGCTCTACTCTCGCCAGTGTCTGCCAGGACAAATAATGCAAAAAAATTAATTTTAAATAATCTCTCTGGATACAGAGCTACAGAAAGTACAGGTATGCATTTGAAGAAATGTACTGAAGATGATGGTATAGGTTTGAAGATAAGTAATAGTGATATAATAAATACTGAAATATTGTCACACTGAACCAAAAATGTAGCAATCTGAATGGCTCAGTTAGGCACTGAACTAATTAATTTTATGTGTTTTTATTTATTCCATTATTTTTAGTACACAGAAACATATCAGTTTACAATTTATAAATTAAGTAATGGTTTTTGTTTTGTTACAGTCCTTGAAGATCATGGATGTTTAATGAAACAGATTCTTCAAGACATAATTCCTAAGTCAAAAGGTGTAACAGATGTGCTAGAGGCCAGTCTTTATGCATGTAAGAAGTGTTTGTTATTAGATATACAGAAACAATTTGATGCTGCTCAACCTGATATGGGACGGAAAAGATTTGCATATTCAGTTTATGATGAGCGGAAAAGATCATTACTTGTGAACATGAAGAAATTTTTGAAAATGTTTCTAAATATGCCTGTTCCAGGAGATAAGGAAATAAATGGTAAACCATTCATTCTTTTGCCAGTGGCCATTCTGATTGAAATTTTGAGAATTTTGAAAGACTTCTCTGATACAGTGTCTGCTTCACTAAATAGTAATTATTTAAGCAGTAAAATAGAATATTCAGTTGCACCAACTATTATTCATCATCTCATGAAGAAACAACAAAACCATAGTTCAACATTTACAAAAGAGTTCAGTGACAATAGTGAACAATATTCTGCCCAGTCTGAAGTACACACCAGAATCCAGCCTGATTCTTCTGTGTGGAGTCATGTCATGTCTCCAAACTGTAACGTAAGAAACTTTTCTTGCAAGACTGAAGTTCTTCAACCTGGAAGAAAACGGTCCAGTAGATTTGATTTGGAACTTGACACAGAATTTGCTCATTTGCCCAAAGCAGCCTTAGAGTTCCTTTCGTATAGCTCTACCTCTTGCCCTTCCAATATGAATGAACCATTGATCCACCAAGTTGATCCTCATATTTTAAACTCCCTTCCAGTTCAGCCATCCTGGCTCCCATATCAACCCAGAGAACCCCTAGGTGGTTGCCCCACACAATTGTGGCCCCATGCCAACCCAGCCCGCATATGGCCACGAATTCTGTTAATGGCAAAATGTGTGTGTGATGGCTTACGATGTGCACTTCATGGAACTCATCGATGTATTACTGTTAAAGTTGCTGTGGTATCATTAATTAGGGACACAAGAGACGGTAGAGACCACATTAGAAATGTGAGAAGGCGAATGGAAATGGTGGCTGTAGGATGTGTATGTGCCGAACAGAAATCAGTCTTAGTTAATGAACACCGGCCACCCATTTTGGAGTGATTAATGCCGAGTCCTTCGACACTGCAGGAAAAGCTGGTAAAGTAAGCATTTGTAAGTTTACATTACAGCAAACAGAAAGGAGTATCTCAGTTATGTAACCAAGTCAAAAATATTTGGAATTAACCATTTGAAAAACGTGTTCTTGCATAGCATAAGGGATTTTTGTAAAGGAACTTTACCTGCTGTAAGTAAAGTTTGTGATGGTTCTTTTGTTAGAAAAATAATTAAAATATTGATAGTGTTATGATCTCATAGTTAATTTTTACTTTGCTCTTTAGATGTTGCCTGTTATGATTTTTAGTTATTTAGAAACTATAAATCCCTAGTCATTTGGTAGGACTCTATGGACTGGGGATTGATCCATCATGAAGTCTCTTCAGTAAATATTTTTCTAGAAAAGTAAATATTGCCAGGTAAGAGTTATTCAAAGTAAGTTAGTGTATTTTTGTTAATTCTTTTCTCCACATAGTTATCCAGTGTCGCCTACATAACTTCGCAGATGTCATATCATGTCAGTTCCTGCCTGTCTCTAAATCTTCAAAATTGCATAGTATTTTTCATGTTTTATGAAATTATAAGTGTGCCACTGCCTAAATACTTTTTAATTGCATATGTTGGAATAAATATTTGTAATCATAGTGCAGCAAAAAATAACTTGTCCTGAAAAATACTGGGTACTTTTTCAGATGTCTGGAACTGGATGATGGATACTCTTCTTTTGGGATTTTATACATACAAACGCATGTGCTTAACCAAACCAATAAGGATGTAGTTGAAATATCACATTAGCCTTATAATGAAGCTAAAAGGAATGTGATGCAAGAACTGACTCATTATCAGAAGCTGTTTTGCACAATATCTGGCAAAAAACCTAATTCTGAATTTGTAAATATTTTCAGATTGTATGTCCATTTAGAAAAGAAGCAAAAGTATGTGGTGATCTTGAAACTTTGAACACTTGGTTCATATTTACTAGTAAAATTTTATGTTCTCCAGCCTTTAAATATACTCCATTTTTCAAAACAATTAACCAAGACATATAATTGTATTGTATTAAAACAGCATTGTGTAACAGGAAATAAACAATACTAAGAGTTATAGTTTTATTTAATTCTGTTGTCAATGAACAAAATAGCCTGTGGAGGAGATACAGTTTCATGTGTTATAAAAATATTAGTTATTTTTGGAAAACTTGTATTGTTGTACCAAATCCATAGGTTTTGGATTAAGTCTCCCCCACTAATAAAATTGAATTTCAGTAAGGGCAGAACAATATGTATAATTAGGATAACTTTCACAAGTGGAAGTTTACTTTTCCCATTGTTTTTCATAGGCCAGGGGTTATCCTTGAAGTATATCTGTATATCTATCTGTAAGTATATATCAACTGGTTACATTCCCTGATGGAGGAAGTGAAATAATACTCCCAAAATGTTTTTAAAGCAACATATATGTATAGAAACTTGAAAATCTACAGAAATGAAAGGTGAACTTCCCAGCATGTGACATTGGTGTGAAATAATGTTCTTAAATGTTGGGAGAACACCATTTTTAGCAGCTATGTGCCTTTATGGAAAACATTTTTGAATATGGATGGAACCTCCAATTAGATTGTGGTAGCACGTTATCTTTTCTGGAGAAAGGCATCCACCGGATAGCATCTTGCTCTATGAACAGATGGAAATAAGGACACAGACAAAGGAATGAAACCGCGTTTTATTTAAGAAAAGAATTTACATACATTCTTTCCTATCAAATTAAAGTTCTTTCATTCTGTTGAATTCTCTTAGTTCTCTAAAATGTTACAAGCTGCATTGTTATCATTATTATTGAACAGTGTCTGGTAATACTGCACATACGTCTCACAGTGTTCACCTAGAATGAACAAAATCAAATGTTAATACAACCATTCTTTAACCATTTGAAGCCAGAGCTCATGTAATTAATACATAAACATTCAGTCCCTACCTCAAACTTCATTACAAAGATTAGTTGGGAAATGCTGTTTGTTCTGAGAATATTTCTGTGGGTAAAATGCAGAATTTGTCATTTTTAAAGCATTTGTATATATAGTTACCACTGGTTCTGAAATTATAACTCATTATGTAACCAAATATGCAGTGGTCTGAATAATGGAGGACTTAAAACTCATGGAAACTTATTTTTCTCTTCAATTTTAAAGACTAGTTAAACTTCTCCCTGATGACTGTTTATCCCTTTTCAAGCAAATATATTTATTTCCTTCTGGTATGCTTAGTAGTTTGTTATAAATTTAAATCCTATTAACATTCAAGCTTAAGTAAATAATTGTGGCTTATGCACAATAAATGCCTTGTATTACTGATCTTACCTTTGATACTGTTGAAAGGAAAAGAATAGTTTTCTACCATTATATTTAGTCCCAATTAATCCCAAGAAATTGCTTTACAGTTATTCACCTTTGCTAAATGCAGTACTGCCTTTGAGACGTTGGTTCCTCTGTTCAAAAAATTTGAAAACAGCATAGAATATGGCTGAATCTCCCATAGACTTTGCTGCTTCCAAAAATTTTCGTGCTGAGACCTGATCCACAACTCCAACGCTGCGCACAAACCTATCATAAATGAATGCACACGGATTTATATTTATACTAAAGATAATAATACCCATACTAATTTTCTGTACAGTAAGAAACACCAATGCTCTAGAATATGTTCATAGGTCCCTTATTCAAATCTAAGATGGGTTACTGCCTATCGTAAGATGATTTATGTTTGCACATTTGGCATGCCTGTGTCACTCCCAAACTATTATAATCCAAAATTAACAATAAAATTTGCATAAATGGGCAGCAAATGTCAAAATAACAATTTTAGGTACCTGAGTGCTGGCAGAATTTGTTGCTTGGAAAGCAGAACTTCTATGATCTCCTCATTGGCTGTAGACAAACGTTTTAACATGTCAAGTGCCAGCTGATGTGCAGCTGGGTATAGATTTTCCAGTGATAAAAGTAGGCATGCCTGAAATGATGTAGAGTATATGATAATTTTGGACATCATGCGCAGAATAGTATAGATTGTCCAATAGTGACTTTGTCCAACATTTAGAAAACATGATGCTATTATAGCAACACCATTGCAATGTGTAGTGCAATAATGCAGCAGAGTGGGATCACCTTATATGCAAGGTCTTATTACTTCTAAGAAATGTACTGACCAATGGCTTGGAGTCAGACACAACGTGGTACTGAAGCAACTGGTGCAGTTGATAATAAGCTTTATGTTGAACTAGGGAGTTGATAACCAATTCATGCAGATAATGCTGAACTGGTATATGGAAGTCTGTGAGTGACCGGATATATTCCAGTAGAACCCATACTACAAACTTTCCTCCACCTAGGAAAGAAGGAAACAAGTACAGGGTAAATATAAACTTAATAACAACAAGAATGGACACTTTTGGTTTTATTGAAGGCAGGTTGAAACATTTACTAAATGACATAGTTCATACTCGAGTACTTTTTTACAAGTACTTTCTGTGTAATCCTTTTTTAACACAGGAGGTGACCCAATGATAATTGTCTACGTATGTCCAAATCCTGCTAAGCAGGCACAAATTAAAGAACGGTTCCATAAAGCTTTCAAAGTTAAAAATATTCAATCTACGAAAATTATGGAAATAATTAACTGTTTCTGCACATTTTAACCTTTCAGAGTCTCTAGAATTAAACTCTAAACATTTGAATGGATGACAGAAGATGAATTATATAGTGTAAAGAGTGCTACATGAAGGTATAAAGTATGCAGAGTTCATTTGAAAACTGAGTGAACATACCAACCACGTCACCATCTTTTGTATGACGGTCTGCAAATCGAGAAAATACGTTAGTGTACATGTCTGACTGATCTATTACAACTGGGGCCTTTGGTAATACAGGAGCTGAAGGGCGAGCTGGAGAAACACTCAGTCCACTTGATGCAGGTGTTCCCATCTGCAAAGACATAAACAACCAGTCTGGTTCACCAGCTTGAACTTGGGATTTATTAAGATATTTCTCACATTCAAATATGTTCTTCTTAAACCCACCCATGTTTATATTCAATAACAGTATAGGTTCAATCAAATTAAGCTCACCTGACTCTGCATTTCAACTTCCAAGAAACTTCTATATACATCATTGAGATGGTCAAACAGTTCTGCAATGGCCACTATGTGACTTAGATTTTTTTCTGATGGTTCTAAAATTTTCTGAAGAACCTGCAAGAGTAAGCACTTTCCTGTTATGTTACCAATATGTATTTCTGGATATGGTTCAAGTGAGAAACACAATCTGAAGGGATAATTTTAGACTACAAAATATTCCTTATATTCTATTGCTCACCTTTATTCATTCAAACAAACTTTACTCTTATCTCTTCTTTCAAGGCTAATTTTGATAATGATTGTTAAAATGTGTAAAAGTGAATTGGAAAAGAGTAGGAAGGAAACATGTCAAGATCATGTCCAATAGTGAGTTTTACCTTTAGTGGTGTTGAACTCTCATTTAACTACAGCTTTGGCATTTTTTCACTAATGCTTAAACTGGAAAGAAAACCATATGATCATTATCATCATGGTTCTACCTGTAAGATTAACTCATTATTTAAGATAATGAAACAAATCAAGACTGTACCTGAATGATAACAGGCTTAGAGTCCTTCCTCTGGAGCAGGAAATCCACCAACAAGCATTTATCTTGGATGAGATTAACTAATGGATGCAACCTAAGACCAACATACCTGTAAAACGAAGTAATTTAGAATGAAACTGCTATTCTCTTAGCTTCTTTCAAAGGTACTGATAAAACTGCATCCCCTTTTAAGACCCAAAAGATGCATACAAAGAAAATAATGAATTTAAACATCTTCTGTGATAGTGTCATTGCAAGGATTAAAATTCCAATTTACTGCTGAAAACATTCACTTGTATTACGCTGCTACATGATCTACCATTCACTTTCATGCAAACAGATTGATAGATTGCCTCTTAGTGTTTTGTACTATTTTAATTTTGTTTTCTGACATGATCAGTAAAATCAAAACAGCTGATCCAAGAAAGACCACTCATCAGAATGAAAAATCCTATATATAGATGAAAGATGAACAACAGTACTGTTATATTTTATTAACTGATATGGTTAACATACTCATTTACATATAAATATAATTAACATTGAATCACAACTGACTACATTAATGTTTAATTCGCTTGATCTGGATAAACAGAATTGATTGTAGGACAGAAAGAAGAAACACTCATGTAAAGGTGACAAGCTAACTTCATTTGCCATCCCAAATTACTGTAGTCAGGTAATACTGATAATATTATTAGTGTATTATAAACAATATTAATTACCACAGACAACCAATCTTTGCATCGATCACAATATTTGGCTGGAAAACAACCCAATTGGGAGAATCTGCATATAGTTAAGGTACATTCAAACTGACTTTTCTCTACACAGTACATATATGACACACTGCAGAAAACTTTTCATGAATCAGTAACCATAAATGGTACAAAATCTCTACCCGCATGTTCTTCTAGTGATGATGAAGATACAGAAACAGGGATAAGACCAACTCTAAGTCGACATTGTTCAAGGCAACATAAGGCGGGGGGGATGCATTTCTTTAAAACATGACTTCTTTATAAAGTGAGCATTTGCTTCATTTTATAAATCATTGTACCAATGGACTTACGCTGCATATAAATTTATATGTAGTCTTTGTTCAATGTGCATAAAATGAATGTACAAAGGGGATGTCATTGAGTGAAGCAGAGGTGAAGTAAACTTCTATGTTACTCTGTATTATGAAAGTTTATTGCTCACTTCCACCACAAGACTTCAGCAAAAACAGTGATAAGATGAAGGGTGTGAATCAGTTTCTAACTGAATTTTATATGAGTATGAGACCACAATGGAAATATTTTCAAAGAGTATATTTGGAACTCAAATATAGTACACCCTTCCACTCTTATTAACTTCTTTATGAAATTTGATCCTCCTTATTCTAGCATCACTTCCATTTTATACAAGTCTTCAGGTATTATATCTTTTATGTATATCAGTGTTTCCCAGACATGCTAGGTTAATGGACATGAATAACTCAGATACATACACTTAGCAATGTAATTTGTATTTTAAACGACACTTTCACACTGAATAATATCAGCCAAGGATACAAAGTTCACAACTGATGTGTGCTGGCTCTCCCAGCATCTGACTGCCTGTTGCCATAGGTAAACGCAAGCTGAATGGTTTGATAGGTTGCATGCCAACTATAGGCTGGTGATATGTCACAAATCCATCAGATTCGCCTGCCATGTTGATATCGAAGAGCATTGAAGTCTAATAAACAAAACACACTGATACATCCTTTTACTAAAACCTTCAGTACTATTTTCAAATAGAGAATAAAAAAATGTAGTTAGTATACCTTTGAAGCCTGATGATGTACTACAATGAGGTTATCAATTACATTTATTGCAAATCGGCCACTCATATCTAACCTCAGAATGTGGCTCATTTTAGCTGTAAGCATCCTGTAAAGTAAAATTATTATAAATTATGTATATGGAGGTCATATTTTACTGACATTTATTCCTGTCATTATTACCTCAGTTAAACTGCTTAATGGTCACTAAACAGCACATAAAGCCAGGATCAGTAACACTTTTGACCACTAGTATACATCAATATAATTATGGATAATTACTTCTGTATAGTATAAATGACAATTTCTGCTCCTTGCCCAGTAACTCCACGTGGCTGGTGTCGCAATACCACAATGCTAGGGGATCCATATAGTGTTGCCAGGGTCACATCTCTTTCCAGCAAACATAACTTGGCAGGCTTTGGAACAACTCCCAGTTCAACTACAAAATGCATGAGCAAATTATATTTGTGGTGCACTAAATAGCCTTCATTACTGATTACAGAACTGATTTTCTTATAATTTATGCTAATACATCCTAAGTATAATTAAGTATCAATATGTTAAAAGATGTATGTAACTGAACTTACCATGTTTATTTGATACCACCTGGACTTCTTTTTTACATCAAATGTAAATTCAACAACTGATATTATCCTTTTTTTCTAGTAATTATTACAATAAATCCTTATATATATATTTAGCAGTACAAAGCAGTAAATCAAAAACCATAAATTTAACATGTGATAATTCAGCCTCCACTTTCATTTGGAATAACAGTATAGAATGGCAGCTCCCTCTACCAAAAAGTCATGTGATACTGAGTTAATACTTTTACCTCTGAGGTCAACAACTGTTTCTTGAATGTTACATTGTACAAGCTACTAAGGTTTGTTAAGCTTAGTACTATAGAGTAACATTTCTCGACCATTTTCACTGGCTGTAATAAGCTTAGATGATTTCTCTTAAAGACACTACAGGTGTTTTTCATTTACCAAACATATTCATGGCTTGTTAAAACTCCCCAAATTATTCCTTTCATCTCCCTACCTTTATATCAGAGTGCCAACTAAAAAATTATAATGCTGATAAGAGAACATATGGGGATATCTGCAATCATTTAGTTTCACTATTAACTTTTAATACACAAAGTGACTGTAGTCTGGACAGCTTGGATTTTATTCCCAGTAAAGGAAGGTACTTATCTATTTGCCATCAATCCAGAAAGGATCCAGAGCCCATCTAACCTATCAGATAGATAGTAAGAGAAATTTCTTAAAGGGCAGAGCAACAGGAGCAAATTATACTGGCCCTCCATGCCCTCTGCACCTTCTTGATGTGTTGCTTACGTACTGTGGAAACTTTACTTTACTTTACTTCACTTTTCTCTCCTTTACATTTAATTTTAATCTTTTCTGGCTGTGTCACAGCTTACATGCAGTCAGTTAGCCATGATTCACAGCAACATACCACTAAACTGTAAACTGGAGCCAGCAGCATTTTAGTATGAGGGTTTTAATCCCCTATTCCCATAAATGGTAAAAAAAAAAATAATATTAACACACATGAGTAATTAAACTATCCACTCACTCTCAAATTTTGTAAGCTTAATAATATTTCCAGGTTTGAAATACAGTGGTTGCATCTGGTTACCAAGAGTCCCTGAGGAAAGCAATAAAAGACAGTTCTGAGGGCAGAACACAAACCAATTGACACTCAGGCTATGGGACTTAAGGGCCTTCAGGCAGTGCTTCTCAGGAACCACCTAAAAGTAATGATACATACACCACATTACAATTTCTTTGTATATCTGAAACCAAATAACAGTTAATGGTAAATCTGCAGGTTAACTGAATATTTTTCTGTGACTGCTGAAAAATGTGAAAGCCCATGTACTGTACTACCTGATTGACTCCATGGTACTTGATTTACATTGAGCTGTTAATATTATTCAGCATGTCAAGAAATTCCCTGCTTTTCTGGAATCCAAATGTGTATTACTGTAGTAAAATTGTATATTGCTGGTCACTCTCATGAGCCAGTTCAGATCACTTCATATCACAGACTATTTCTCTAAGATTAATTTTAATAGTATCTTCTAACTCTATGCCTGTCACTCCTAAGTGGCCATTAACCTTGAGTTCTTCCAATTATATTATACACAACTGAATTCTAATTTACTTTCACCCACTGCTTACATAAGTGTTATTTACCACCATTTGCCAGAGAGGCAAGATTATCCATTTGAGCAATCAAGGCAGTAGTGAAAAGATTATTTCTGGTATCAAAATAGCTTTAGAGACCACAATAAGTGACTGACTGGACCTATGTTTATTTAGTTCCATCCATATTAATAACTGTGGATGGTGAAAGTTAAATACTGCTCATAAAACCTTGTGCCAAGTACAATAAGCATATTTTAAATCAATTACCACATTTCATCACATAATTCACCCACCATCATATTTCACTGTAGAATTCAAAGAGAAGAATATCCCTGTATATTTCATGCATCCATTCTTATGTATGAGAGGCACCAAGTCTAATAGGGATGGTAACAGACATAAAATGTGATCATGACGAGACAGCAGGCAGACATTATATTCAGCATGGCTTGGTGAGAATAGTTTTGTTTGCATCACATGCAGCTACGTGAATATGATAGGCAGCAAACTATGCCATATCAAAGAAATATGATGGAGACTGATGCTTCAAATTAAAGTATTTGTCTGAAAGTTTCACGACTGATATTTTGCTTCCTTCAGATCTTATATGTATACCATTTATCAGAAATATGATATGAAATTGATGAAGTCTGATAAACTCATAGAGTTTATATTAATATATATGCTACCTTTAGTACAGAGTATAATTTTTGGAGTGGGAGGAGAAAATATTGCAGTTTGCAGAAAACCCAAGTAAATCATGTAACACCAAGTTTCTGATCACAAACTTTTAGGAAATCATGTATGTTAATTATGGAATAAATGTAGTGCATAAGTTAAATACTCTTTCTCTCATCTTGCCACAGTATGCCTACATACTTGCCTTCTGGAGGACTACTATACCTGGAATAGCTCCACACCATGATCTGTCACAAACACAATTTCATTGTTATGTGTCCAGACAAAACCAAGAATCACAGTGTTCTTGCCTTTACAACTTTGAGAATACTCAACTGAATCCAACCCTTCTCCATCCGTGGTAAAATTGACAAATTCCTGAAAATACAAAACAGCAATTGACATGCTAGGAATTACCCACTGTACAAAACAAAACTGAGAAGATGTAACCCATGCCAGAATAACTAACAGTTTCCACAAATAAACTAATCAGTGGATGAAATGTGTAGCCTACAAGAAGGCTGAAATGTATCTTAGCTGTTAATTTTAACGAAAACGTATTCATGAAAAAAGCAATTTTTTGTTTTACTTAACTTTAATTTCTAACTTTACCAGCCATGTGTTCTTAATGTCTTCTGTAAGTAATTTAAATCCAAAAAGTCATAAGCAAATATGAGTTAGCTCTGTGGTAATGTGTTGGACTTGTGTACAGATGGTCCATGGATCAAATCCTGGTCGTTATTTTTTTTTATTATTGTTTCATGCAGCCATCATGTTGTTAAGCATTACACAAATTTTTTTTGTACCAGTGTTCAGTATTTTGTTAAGGTGTATTACCTTTTTCATGATATTACCCTGTACTACATGGCACCACTTCAAGTTCATGCATCTGTCATGCTAATATTACCTGATTGTAGAAAATTAAAAAGGAAGACTTTAGGGTAACCTCCTATGTAATAACATCCATACCAAATTTAATCAAAATCCATCTAGCAGTTATTTAGTTGAAGCATAACAAGGTGTTTTCAAATTGTCAAGACCAGGGGCCACATTTACCCTTCCCCTTTTACTTGCCAGCCAGCAACTGCATTATAATTAAGGACATTTTACTGAAAATACTACTAACTTACTATTGCAAGCAGGTTCACATATTCTATAATATCCTTAAAATATATAACATTGCTTTTTCTTGATTAATCTTTCAATATCAGGTTTAATTTGTTACTGCAATTGTCATACACCTCTAAATTTTTCATTGATAGGACGACCTAGTTTTTAATTTTACATTCTACACTACACTGAACAGTTTCCCACAACAGGTAGTGCCAAATACTGACAATAGCTAAGTCTTCTGACACAGGTTACTATTTTTCATCATGAACCAAGTTGACAACAAAACCATGTTTAATTTCTAGGCTGTGATACAGCATTTACATGACACTGATCTTTCCTATTTCACCTGTGTATTTACATAGTATATTAACTTTAACAAACAGTTGGATACTTTTTTGGGGAATATAAAGACCATATGGTTGGCTAGTTGTTGATATTCGAGAAGTACTACAATCTCCACCTTCTGGGCAAAATCGCAGACATCTGACTGATCCTCACTTTTATAATTCTGTACATATGGCTCTGTAGAATTCTAATTGGAGGATCTGAAGTATGTGTAAACCTATGTGAGCCCAGTATTCAGAAAGATGCAGGGGATGTTCTATTAATCAGATATCCAGCATAAAAATGTCAGCTTTTCAAGCGCTTTGTTTCTAAATGTTGGCTCTCACTGAACTGTATACACTTCCAGACCTACCAGAATGAATATAAGAATCCCGCAAAACTTGATGGTAAAGAATTGTTAACATCTGAACTAGGGTGGCTGTGTTGATAGGTTTATCCTAAGATGGAGACTGCAATGGCAAATCAGCTACTTACAGTGAGGTTTCATCACCCCAGAAAATTAATATATAGTTGGAACCATTCTTTAATCACACATTACACTTTCAAGAAACAATTTATAATTCATTAAATTTCAAATTAAAAATGGAAGATGTAAAGTGAAGCTATGCTACTTAAAAATTCACTAGCTACACCACTGTAACTTGGATATATCCTGTCATTATGCAGAGCTATTCCCTACAGGATTAGGGATGGCAGAACAACTTGTCAAGATAATCTGTGATAGGATTGAAAGGAGTTAATGGAAAGATACAGATAAATAGGAAATACCAGATATCATTCCCATCACCATGAGGCTGTTCCCAATTGTAGGATTTAAGGTTCTCATCATGGCAAGTATAAATATGGCTATCTTCTGAGTTGTAATGCCATGTAGTCTGGTTAAAGTGTACAGACGTTTCAGAGGTACTTGCTGCCTCTTGTCATTGGGACATCCTGACAATTGAGGCAGCAAGTACTTATCAACATCAGTAGACATCTACTGAACTACATGGCACTACAGCCAAGAAGACAGCCATCTGTTACTAATTGCTTTTCCAGCTGTGGCTGAGTGTCAGTCACCCACATAATACATCTGTGAAGGGAGAAATGAATATAATGTGATTTCTTCTCTACAGATTGTCTCTAAACAAAGCATAATAAATATAACAACCACTGAAGTCTTGGTCCTTTGAATTGCCAGAACATGTTGGTCAGGCGAAAACTTGATTGAAAGGACGGGGCCCTTATCTTCCATGCGAAAACTAGTTGTAATCTGGTCTGTTGGACCCTTGACAATTACTCCTGTAACACCACCTGAGCGGACTGCAAATACCTAAAAAAAAAATTACATCACTAGATTAATATACCTAACCTCATTTCGAATTTTCATATTACGCTCAATATAATATGTTTACAATTTTCTTGCCTGTTTATTAGAATCGTCAAAAAATACATTCGTAACCTTGCTAACAGATTCAAAACGAACAGGTGTAGCAGACAGTTCCAAATAGTAATCATCAGAAATGTCTTCTGCCATGACTTTCTAGTATTTAGTACTAATTCCTTTCATAGGTGATCAGTGAATAATTCAAAATAGTTTGACTAATAGTTATCGACCATATAACCCGCTATCAACATAATGACGCAATCGAAGCTTATGGTATACAATAAAACAAGTCTTGATTGCTACAGTGCACAATTACGTCGGTTGGTATCCCGCGATCTGAATACTCGTTGATTGTCAGAGCCCTTATCTTGTGATGGTGTTAATGTTTGGTAATCCTTATCTCCTTGAGAGTGTAGGTTGTTGAAGGTGGGCCATCGTTTCGTCGAATGTCATAGTGTGTGAAGTCAATGTTGCAACAGAACGACAACTGTGTTTTTTGCAGAATTTGTAATGGGAAAGAACAAAGTGAAATCCTGTACAAGGTATATAATATTACTCAAAATACAACATGGCCAATTCTAACCTGTGTTTAATTTGACAAGTTCTTTGCGGAAGTAAACTCATTTCCATCACCGTCAGCAAGAGGGCTACTACATAACTATAGTTTTTTTAAAACTAGAATAAAGTATAGTTTATTCACATTTCATTGAACCTTTACAGTACAACTCAAGGATGTGTTACATGTATGATATGGATGCCACATCTCTGCTCCTTTTTTTTAAAAGAAACTACCTTACTGTTTAATACCAGTACAAAGGTTTTTGTTTTAATTTTTGGTTGACTGTTGGTCTTTGTAATTGCTGATGTTACATTTAGGCCATGTAGTCACTGTTTCTCCCATTTATTGATTGTGCTTCTGACATCACAGAGCATAGCAGAATTATTGTGCCTCAAAACTTTACAGATGTATTTTTTAGATATTTATGAACAGTTCATGAACGTTTAAGCACACAGTACCAATGTTCATGCAGTTGGATCCCCCAAAATATCATTGCCCTAGCAGCTGCCAAATTTTCCCATCAGATAAAATGGCTGAGATTCAAAGTGACTCTAGTATTACTAACTAACTAGATGGCTTAAGGAACTCGAAGGTTCGTCACCAAATTAACCAAAGCCCTCCACCAGACCCTGTCCTAGGCCAACAAAATCCAGTCTTCTTCAACTTCTGTCTCCTATAGATCCCACCTGATATTATCCTCCCATCTACGTCTAGGTCTCCCCAGTGGTCTCTTCTCCTCAGGCCTCCCGACCAATACCAGTACCAATAAAAGCTATCCTTGTCATCATCACTTTTGTCCTCTGTTGGAGCATGAACATTAAGGACAATAATGTCGCACCAGTGTCCTTCCAGAATTATGTAAGTCAACTGGTCACTAACATATTTTACTCTCTTAACTGCTGCCCTAATTCTGCTATGAACAAAGAAACCTGTCCGTAATTGATGATTGTCATTCCTCCTTCCATATAAAAACGTGAAATTTTCCATTGGGAACACACTGTCCCCCTCCCATCGCACCTCCAATTCCCTTCTCACTGATTTCAGTACCCCAGCCGTATAGAGACTCCTGATAATCCACCTTGTTTATTTACTCTTTTCAGGATGATGAATATGTTGTCTTCCCAGATATCAAACCAGCTGCCAAACATCATTACTTGATTGTTACACGTGAACATATTCAAAATGCAAAACAGTTAACTACAGAGCATAGACATGTTGGTAAGTGAATTTGTTATGAATTTTATAAATATTAAAATCTAGGCATTATTCTAGATCAGTGATTATTAAGCACAGCTACAAATTATTTTCATTACTGATGCATGACAGCAATATACAAATTTAAGGTTTTTTAAGATGAGATATATTTTTTATGCATACTCTGAAAGGATTGATTTTGGAGATTTGTGGTTTCACAGAATTTCTATGTAATCTACTTGTAGTTCTGTATATTTCTGAATATCTGTAATGCACTTGGCTGCGTTCTTCATAACAGTGTTCTTTCTGTGACCTACCATATTTTTCACGTTTTGTATTAAATTCTTCTAGATATTTAGAAAGTCATTCATGTAAATGCTTATAAGTGTGATTAATTGTACCTTTTAAGTTGTATTGAGTGTTGATATATGAGTACAGTGGTTACATGCTGTATATAAGTCAAGGTGTTTATTATCATTTTGATATTCCAACCATTGTTAGTTCATTGCTCTTTTCAAGTGCTGTTCAATTTTGGTATCACTACTTTATAATAACCACCACCAAAACAATACTCTCTAAAGTATGATGGAAACCACTTTTTGGAATCTCCTGACTAGAGATGGGGGATATGGCCAGATTTTTAAGTCATGTCAAAACTTATAGTAAACAGATTATAATAAGTTGTATAAAGTAGTGTATATGCTGTTGGCTGTAAAATGTTTGTTCATGATGAACAAATGTTGTTATTAACTCTTAAGGTATTAGCATTGTTTTGAGGGAACCATGAATCACACTTCATGAAATTATAAACAAGATTATGTTATAGAGCAGGGGTCGTCAACCTGGTCCCTACCGCCCACTAGTGGGCAATTCAAGCTTTCATGGTGGGCAGTGGGGGATTTTGTCCATTGTTACAAATTTTGTTCTTCCTCCATATATCGAATACATTGCTAACAACTTTGCGAGTTTGACTTTTTAAAATATGTTTTTGCAATTTACTTTTGAATTTCATCTCTAAAATTTGAATATAGATAATAATTCACCGGATACTTCTCGAAGTATACTCGTGGACGAGGGAACAACGAATGAGCTCCATATCAAAGGCACAAGTTTAGTGCACATAACGAGGGTGGGGGCTTACCACCGTCACTCGGTCTTCGAGCTGTATGGTGATGGGCAGTACGTGCGGCACCGGTGGGCGGTAAGGAAATTTTAACATCAACAAAGATACAAAAGTGGGCGGTAGGTATAAAAAGGTTGACGACCCCTGTTATAGAGGAATGACATGGAATCCTGTTTCACTGTAACACATAGTGGAAACCCAGTCTCTAGAACTGTGAACAGCAGAACCATTTGCAGAAACAGGTTGTATTTTAGGTCAGGCTTAGAACAGTTTGCAGTTAATCTGCTTGTCTTTATAAAGATCAATTGCTTTCATTTAAAGTGTATGTTCAGATTAGATATTATATATAGGCACCTCATGCAACAAGGCATCCAGAAATTTAATGACTATAATAGTGTTTTCTGTCTTTTTCAGTGGAGAAACTCATTGAAATAGCAAAACAGGTTCTTACTGAAGAGGGTGCTGACTTATCAGATGTAAGGTAAGATAAATTTAACCCTTTCCACCAGGGCTGTGGAATCCGTACTAAAATCTCCGACTCCTTCATAAAAGCTCAATATATATTAATAAGGGTAAACCTACTAAAATCGTAAATGGCACACTATAGGAGATTTCATAACCACCACATGAATCATCAGCATACTTTTTACACTTATAACCTATATTTAAATACATGTCTAATAGTTATTGCAGAAATCGATTGATTTGTAGACATTTTATATTCTTAAAGTACTGGAGCCAAAGTTACAATCTGACTCCGACTCCACAGCCCAGCTTTCCACAAATAATTTAGAAATCATGGTGAAATTTAATATCACCTGCAGTGCTTAAAATAATACACCTTTTGTTTTGTACCAACCATAGTGGCTGATTAATTAGCCCTCCTGCTTCATATTTGGAAGGTCCAGGGTTCAAATCTTTTCCCAGAGATCTGCTATCCTGATTTTCCATTATTTTATTTGATCCCTTTTGGCACATGTCAGGATCATAGATTAAATCAGGCCATGTTTCCTTCCTTCTGTATATTTCTAATTAATTACTCATTAATCAACCTGTCATTTGACACTATTTATTGTGAACTGACTGCTCATTACACACATAGTAAAATTCTAGATGTGCTGTTGTCCCATGTTCTGACAGAATCTGAAAAATGTTATACTGAATGAAAAGTAAAGTAAAGTAAAGCTGTTCCACTATATGCCATGTAGGCGCTTGGGGGGAGAGGAAGTATAGCTCCTACTCATTCTTTACCTCAGCACTAGATGGGGGTGAGTGGTCAGCATCACGCCCTGGCCGGCTTTACACCCGGGAAAGGACCCCGGTACCCATTGTAGAGGAGGCTGGGTGGGCCCCAGAGCCGGTCTGTACGCAGAGTCTAGAGGAAAAATCCTCTACCCCCGTCAGGGATCGAACCCCGGTCGCCCAGTCCGTAGCCAGTCACTATACTGACTGACATGTTTTATCATGGTTTAGTTATTTGTTGTTTCAATTTTGACAGGTTTGGTTTCCATTGGCCTCCATTCAACTCCATTCAGCACCTCCATCTGCATGCAATATCTCCAGCTAGTAGCTTGGGTTTTGTATCTCGTCTAATCTTCCGCCCAAATTCATGGTGGTTTGTTTCAGTAAGTATTTTTTATAATTCTGCCCTTTCTTGTCTTGGTGTTGCTGAGATGAATGTGATACCAGTGATTGATAGGCGAAGAAACATTAATAATTCAGGCTTATTGAAAGATTATATTATTACAAGGTGCTCTTGATACTGAAAATGATCTTGGAGTGTGGAGGTATGAACTTGATAGGATGACAGTAAATTCTTATGAACATGGTATCAAACCCTTTGGTGCCGTAAAATTGGGACATAATTTTCACATTGTTGGTTTTATAACATTGTCAGTTTTGCCACTTTACATACCCTGTTCAGAGAGATTAATTACTCCATGATGTATTCTCTTCTTATAGCCAGAGTATGTGACATCCCGCCTGTAGTGTTTCCACACAACACTTTGCAGTTTGTAAGTTTTGATTTGCATTCCTACTTTGCAGTTTCTGGGAATATTTTTGTTGTGAAGGACAATGTGCAATCAGTAGCTGTTGCCCTCATATACTGATTCAAGTATATTTACAGATCAGTTCAAAGAAATTTATGCTAATGGTACAAAATTTCTTGAGTAAACATAGCTATTAATATACATTACATTACTTAAGATGGTTTAAGTTGATTCACTTATAAATTAAATACTTAACAGATTGAAAAATTGTTTGATGTATGGATGTTGAACACAGAATGGAATATCATAATTTCCTCATGTCTATTGTATATTTATTCCTTGAAATTTGCCATCAAAAGTCAGATGTGTATGCTTATCTTTTGTAAAATAATTCTGAAAATTTTGCATCAGTGCAATGAGCAAAATAGCGAGGTCAATAAAATTGCTGGCTATGGGCTGGAGTGCCTGAGTTTGATTCCATGTAGTCATAGGACTCTTTTCTTCATCATGTTCTTAATGATTCTGGTGCCCACCCAGCCTCCTGTTCAGTAGTTACTGGAGACTACCTAGAGGTAAAGTGGCCATGATATTAAACTTACCACCCATCTAGGAGTGCCAAGATCAGCACAGGGAGCTTTACCTGTAGGGGATAATAAAATGCTATAACTTTTTAAGTTATAAACTAATTTCTTTATTTTTGTCTTGATTTTTATGGTCAGGCATGTGACACATTTTGTCTGATTAAGTTTCATTATAACAACTTAGAACTATTTACTTTTTATCATAGACAAAAACAATTTTCATCTTTATTAAAATATATACAGAATCACTGCTAAAAATAATATTTGTGGCTTCCAAACATTTTAACTGCTGTCACTTCAGCATGATGTTGAGTCAGACACACTGATATCAAACATGGTAACAGCTTTAAATGGCCATTTTTTAGTTCAAGTATTTTGATATTGAGGTATTTTGTCATATTAATTCATTTAGTTCTGTTTAGTTTTCTCCAGAAATAAATAGAACAGTTGGTATTTTGACTGATCACTGTGGCCATCTATCAAATAATGGATCATATTTCTTTTAAAGACTAAAAGTTATATGTTCCTGTTTTGGCAGGTTTTCATATTATAAAATTACAATTTTTTATAGAAGTCTTTGGTAGAGCTACAGTAGCATATAAAACTTGAATGTACTATAATCCTGATTTCTTACAAGTATTTTGTCCAGATATTTCCTATGCTGTCTTGGTGTTTAATTGTCAGTGATTTTGGTTACAACTCCAAAGAGAGGACTACTAAATCATTTGGTGTTTGTTAAATGAGTTAGATTGACAGTAATTGTATAGCAAATTTCCATCTCTATTGAATTACTTGTAAGAGGGACAGCTTTATTGTGGTATTTGTTATCTGTTATGAATCCAGTACAATTTGTATTGGATATGTAGGTCATAGGAAAGAGTTTTGTGCATAAATAAAATACATATTAATTTAATAAAAGGTAGTTTTATTTTCTACATACATTTTATTATTTTGTTATCATATCTGGAAAATTGTGGGTAATATAATTTAATCTCCTGCATATAATATGATAAATCCACATCAAAGACTTTGGTATAAGAATATCACCCTCTCAGGACAGTGCCACTTTTCCTGTGTCCTGTGTTTGGTTTATTTGTTATATTATTATTATTATATATATTATTATAGTGCCCCGTATCATCATATAAATTTTATGACTTATAGCCAACTTTATTTTTAAGAAGGATTTTTAATTAGCATAAGTATGAACCACCATCTTCACTGATTTAACACCTAGTCTTGCAATGTATTGGCATTTTTAATGTGTTCAGTTTTTGAAACTGAATGACAGAGAATGTCTTGTAAAGTTAGTTCAGTGGGACATGAGCTGTGAACTTGATATGTTCTCCACTCAAGTAAGTACTGCAAAGCTCAAGGCCTGAACTAGCTGTATATAAAGGAATTAAAAGAAAAAGAATTAGTCACACTAGCAAGATCACATGAAATTAAACAACAGATATAAGTAATTCAAAAAGTCATGTGCAGTGGCATGACCAAAAATTTCTTTTTTTCAGTTTGGGGTTACAGGATGAAATTATATCACAATTAGTTTTGTTGTTATGAAATTTTGTATTTTAAAATCATAAAATATATCCTATTGGCATGGTTATAGTTTTAATGGATTGAAAGCTGTTTCATGCATGAATATAACATTTCTACATTCCTATACAGTAAAGACTTACACTTATTGTAGGGAGGTAATATACAGACACTTCTTTTTTGATACAAATTATTTATTTGGCTGGGCATACAAATACATTTTGCTTAGTTGGATCAGGAAATAATCCTTTGGCAAACATTTCTTGCCATTTACTTCCATGTGGATATTCATAAGCCTCAACAGAGTCAGGTTTCATCACTGTGCTGTAACCAGGCATCTGCAATAAATTTTGAAAGTATTCTCCATTTTAATAGGAACAACAGTTTTGTTATAAACCTTATTAAAATGTATGCTTTTAGAATAACCTGACTACAGAATCTTCCTTCTGTGAGAATGGGACACTGTAGTACACACATTGATTAGCTTAATATGATAATATCAAAGATTTATGAACATTTGTTGTAAACAATATAGACATACAGACATATATATAAACATGACCTCCATATGCAAAATTCAATCACCAAAATCCACAGAATATCTAGTGACCCTGCCATGATTCAAACTTGGTTCATTCCAAATACTGCCAGGTGTGTTATAATTGGTCTAAACTGCTCTGATGATAGAGATGGCCTGTTAGGTTACTATGTTATCATTTGCTTAGAGGAACAAAGGAATGCTATAAAACCATCAAGAATACCTGAATGCAGCAGTAGTTTCAACTATAATGCAACATTCAGTATGTACTTGACTATAATTGCTTATCTCCCCATCAAATTTCTGCCCTCCCACCCCTGTTCCACGGATTTGGTGTTAAACTTACCTTAGGTGCAATGTAGTGAGCATGTATGACCTTTATTGGGTTCTCAAAATGTTCATGTTGCTGGTTTGTGTACTCAATCATTCGGCCCTCTGTTGTGCCAGTCAGGCAAATGTAGTCAAATATTTGGAGGTGTTGTACCATTTCACATAGACCCACACCACCTGCATGGGGACACACGGGCACTGAAACAGGCTGTGACTCAGTTCCTCATACTTCATCAATAAGACAGTAATTAATGCATGGTACAGTCAGAGAGTTTGAGAACTTCATAGCATCTGCATTGTGATGTAGTTCATATGTAAGTTTTGATTTATGTGCATGTATGGATATATAGGGATGGTGTGAGTAGGGATACATTGTTGCAATTGGGAGAGCAAGAAATAAAATTAGCCCAAATCCAAATGTACAAAATGTACAATTGTTTAGAAAAGCAGATCATCATGTAAAAACTTCATACATGATGTAAAATATTGATCTGATAGGTATCTAGGCTATATCTTTTGCTTGAAAATGTGTAAATATGATGTATATTTAACAAACTGCAATGGATTTTGTGACCCTTATAAACTCAGAAAATTCTCTCTCCCCAAATGTTTACTTGTTGCTAATGACTTGGACATGAGACACAAGGGAAAACTAATGTATACACTTATTATTTTTAGCTATATTAGCAGGGTGATCTTATAAACATGTTGTTTTCAGAAAGAATTACTAATTCATTATCAGCTGAGTCTCAAAGTTGTTAAGAAAAAATAAGGGTATGGCTCATTTTCTGATTAACATTGTCAACAACATATTTATTTATATCAGCAATCATTGAACATTAACATTCAGTATACAGAATGTAAACTTTGCTCATGCACAGTACATTATTTAATGACTTAGTGTTAATAGGCTTTCTGTTCCTGACATGTTGAGTGTTAAATGTTTCTTTAAATACAAAGAAAAATGATACATTTCTGATAGCTTTTGTCAGCATTAAACTTACATGTCAGTTTATGTAATGAATTTTCAGCCTTCATGGCAGAGAACAGCACAAAATGGAGTTGATGAAAGAAACTAATAAATTTATTTCTATCTGCAGTAAATGAACATCAAGATTATAAAAGAATGTAAAGAACACATTTGGAAAATGTGAGTATTCCATTGGAATACACATTTCAGTATTGCAATTGGTTTAACCGATTTAAGTAGAAGATCTGCAGGCTATGTATGCTGAACATTGAGCAGGAATAATTTGAGAGATATATAGTAACAGAGTCACATTTTTATCTGTGCCACCCAGTACCATACCCTAATTTGTGCTTCAGGAATGACCTGCATAATCTAATTTGTTGTCTGTTGATACAAACCTCCAAGTTTTTTGGCCATGAAGTAAACTGAGAGAACCTCATTGACCCCGCCTATACGACATGAGTCAATTTGGCAATACTGCATTGCTCTTGCTTGAAGGAACTGCTTAAACATGACACGATTGCAGCACATCTCTCCTGTGGCCACTCCAATTCCTAGTGGCTTCAATGCCTGCAATAGAGACACTTCACGTTACCAGCAGTGGCAACACATAAGAGTTAATAAAATTTTCCAGTGTTTTGTAAGAAATGAAGGATGACAATATATAACCCTGTCTCTAGAAGTACACATGCATGTGCTTGAATGCGTATGTATGTTGATCTTTTTTTCAGATTCTTGAAATTTGTTATTTCCTCAGATTAAGAGACCATGTTTCAAAGCCAGATTAAGAGTGATGATCTTATGTACAAAGTCTCATCAGAAAATATAAAGACTGAATTTATCTCTCATATAAATCATGGTGCATGGGGATGCAGCTGAATGAATGTACCTGATGTTACTACATGTCCAAACATGTTTACTGTTCGCGACTGTAATCTTGAGACTTGCAGGGTGAGGAAGTGGGGTCGTGTATGGCAAGAGCTTGAATATCGTCTTCATGTCAGCAGGGCAATTAAAGGAGCGCATATCAAAATCTACTGAACAGGTAAGATTCTTGGAGAGTTTCTCTTTATTTTGACATTTATTTCATGTCTCTATAATGCTTTGTTCCAAAACTATGACTGTTTGTTACCCCACCATTATTTTATGGACACACTGTACTTAAAATGACAAGATTGATTACTCACAAAATGAATTAAGTGGAATTACTTGTGGCATTTTTCAGGCCATTTTAACTGAAGATTTTAGAATGAGAAGTGTCTCAGCAAAGTTTGTTTCAATACTGGTGACACAGCAGTAGATGTAAAACTGCTTGTATTTGGCTTCTATCGTTCTTTAGTTGGAGAAGGTGGTGACAATTTTTTAAAAGATGTTATGACAGGTGTTGAGACATGGTTCTGTGGATATGACCATGAAATTAAGCAACAGTCATCACAATGGAAATCTGTTTTCTCACCATGACTGACAAAATCATGTCAGGTGGTGCTGATTGTTTTGTTTGTTTCCAAAGGTGTGCACTGTAAATATACTCCACAAAAGGCCATGCTATTCACCAACACATTTATTTACAAGTGTCGAGATATTTCTGTGATGTAATGTGTTGTAAATGACCTCAGATGTGGAAATTTGGTGGATGGAAAATTCCCCATGGCAGTGCATCTGCCCACTGATGCTAGCTTGTGCAGCACTTTTTATCTTTATACAGTATTTCACAGATGAGAGAGCTTCCCTGTTCACCAAATAAGACTCACTATGCCTTTTTTCTGCTCCTTAAACTGAGAAAAATAAATTTTAAATATGAAGAATTTCATGGTGTGAAAACAGTTTAATGAATATACTACAAGTAGCTGTTTACAATTCCAAAAACTGATTTTGTCAGGTGCTTCCACCA
>NW_019059765.1:1197199-1235569 GCF_000696155.1 Zootermopsis nevadensis
GCGGGGTGGGGGGCGGGGGGGGGGGGGGGGGGGGGGGTTGTGTTTTAAAATCTTGAGTAGTTTAGTGTTAGTCCAATATCTGTTTTGGCATCTGTGGAGTAAATGTAATTACTATGAAATTTAATGCAGGTACAGTAAATTGCATATCATTTTCACCAAATGGATCTCATTTATTGAGTGGCAGTGAAGATGGCAGTATAGCTATATTCCGAACTGGAAGTTGGCAGTTAGAGAAGTTGTTTACTAAAGCACACAAAGGCGAAGGTAAGCTCTTTACATTTAAAAGTATATTATAACACAAGAAAACCTATAAAAGAGCAGAAGTAAAAATTATAACATGTTAATAATCCAGGTTAATTTATTTTAAAACATTATACTTACATGCCCAAGTATCACTATGTAACAGTTATCATATGCATATGGTATTAATGATTTCATTGACCGAGTGGATGTACCTTGTATTTCAGCTGTAACATCCCTTAGTGTCCATCCAAGTGGAAAATTAGCTTTGTCAGTGGGCACTGATGCCACTCTTCGAACCTGGAATCTTGTTAAGGGTCGACAGGCTTATGCTACAAATTTGGGAAAGTAAGTAAGCAAGAATAATTTTGGTTTTGCTTTTCAGATTGAAATATTAAATACTTAAACAATTTGGATACTTCGATGTCTGTGAAAGAATCACTTAGTTGGGTTACTGCTGTAATGGTTATGAAATGTCACCAATTGGAGCCGTCAAATGTAATATACAGAAGTTTTGTCATAATTGTAGGGTTTATTGCCATGTTCACAAAAGCCCACTGGTCCCCATCTAAAGGCAGGTGAATAGAGTCCACATCTTACTTGCACAAGATCAATTTTAATATTATTCTCCCATGTATACCTAGGTTTTCAAAGTTGTCTCTTTGCTGTAGGTTCTGCCACTAAAATTTTAAATGCCTCTCTCATCTCCCCATGCATGTGGGCCTTACCCAGTTTTTACATAGCATGATTAAAAACGATATTAGCAGAGTTGTAGAATTTAAAATGATATTCTGAAAAAAATATTATGATCGAAGGAAATCTTTGTGTTGTTTTAAGGAATCGCACTGGGAAGGGAAGAGCTGTATCTTGTTTACTGTGGTCTCCAGATGGCAACTTGTATGTTGTACCTGTTGGTATTGAAGTCAACATATATGATGTATCTACAGCTGGCATTGTTCACACTATCCAGTTACAACAAAAAGTCACTTGCATATGTTTCTGTCAGGTAAAGCCAAATATTTTTCATGTAGACTGGAAGTTTTACAAGTCTGGGTGCTGATAGAGGTGGAGGAACACATGACACATTATTATACCACAAAAAATGCAGTGGCAGGTGGTGTCTGTCTTACTTTCATTTTAGAGTAAGCTGTCATATGCACCCATTTCATCTCTCCATTCAGTTTTAACACGCTTTAGTCAATGGCCATGTAGATAGTTTTGTCGCTAAGTTATTTGTTTTGTTTTACACCTTCCATTCATACTAATTTAAACAGGTTTTTTCTGTTACATCTGCATGTAAGTGTTGACATATAATTTATTTATTTATTTATTTCCTTTAAAATGTAACTAGATCAGCAGTAGTCTGGTTAGTTTACTTACGAGACACACTAAAAAACTGTGCTAAGGCATCCAAGACAACAGTAAATAAAGCATGTCTACATATGCTGAGAGCTTATAAAATCACAATGTTTTGACTCTAATTACAATATATGCCTAACACACTGCCCTTGTTTATATATTCATTGTAGTTGTAGAGTTCAGACAGTTTTTGACACAATGAAAGTGTTGTTGCTTTTATCGTTGTTGATTCCAGTTTTGTCTTGTTATGATGTTCTATTTAGCTTCATGTGTAATGGTTACAGGATACCATACTCGCTGTTGGGGATGAAGGTGGAGGGTTGTCATTTCACAGTATCTCTGACAAAAAGCAGTTAATTGCAGTTGAGGCTCATGAACACAGAATCAAGTGTATAACTTTTATCAGCACGAAAGAGGACAATTTTATAGTCTCAGCATCAAGTGGTGGACATATCAGATTGTGGAATTACAAGGTAATTGGCTGCTTTTCATTGTGAATTGAGTAAAGATAACAGAGTTCAAAAGTACAAAGCTGACATTATAAGATTAATAGTGTAACAATTATCATAGCATAGAGAAACTTTAGCGTATGGGCATATGAAAGTGTTGTTTTCATGTATAATCTTGACATGCATATTATTTAAGGAATTAAGCATGCAAAATCGTGAGAATTAATCTCTAGCTTAGTTATGAGGTCATTTGTTGCAATATTTATTCCTTGTTTCTCTTAACAAAATTGGTAAGCTGTATAAATTATGAAAGGTTTAGTTGTTTAATATGCACATTTACCCAATTTATCTCTGTTTTGGTAAAAAAAAATTGAAATATTGTTAATTTTTATTTGGGGAATTAATAATGACATTCTGTTGGTTTTCGGGTCAGTGTGTTTGGGTTATTCAAATACAAGATAATTACACAATCTTATAATGCTTCTAAGGACAGTGGGAGGTGGCATTGAAATAAGGAACAATTGACTGCATGCTTGGCAACCATATACTTAATTTGTTTTTATAATTATATTATGTATTCTCTGTTGCAGAATGGGAAAGTGAAAAGCATCTGCCACACTAACACTGATTGTCGCATCACCTGTTTAGTAATCCTGGAGGGACAGAATTCTAACCAGAAATGTATGAAAGAAGATGTTTTGCAAATACATTCCATTTACAATGGTACTGGTAACGACAAAGAAGCTATCAAACCAAAGCGACTGAGAAAAGATAGTGAAGATTCAGAATCAGTTAACAGAATACATGATAATAAAGCTAAGAAGAAAAATTTAAAACTTTCTGAAGCATCTCAGTCATTGGATGTTATATGTACTAGAGGCCAGAAGTGGTTAGTTGAAGAACTGTAAGATGGATCAGATTTCCTCTCAGAGAAATTATGAGCCATTATTTATACATAATGACTTATAAAATTTTGGGGACAGAAGAAAATACAGTGATGCTGAGACAGATGGGCTAGAACCTGCTTATCCGTGTCTTACACAAGAGCAGAATTGTTCAGTTGATGTAATCTAGTGGATGTGTATGTAATAAGTCCCGGAGGAGAGCTTAGTGCATTTAAGGTTTTAGAGTGGTGAAATGGGTCAAGCAGTGGGTTAACACATTGGGAAAATCAGCGATGGAAACACTATAGATGCTGTGACTGTGTATGGTAAATAAGCAGTATCCTGGCATGATGTTATTAAGGCATCTTTATCTAGGGTCTTCTTAGTGTTGCTGGATTTAAATTACAGTTCTCTCCTGTAAACATTTTAAGGTATCAGGTGTGACAGTTTTGATGGTCTGTTACAGTCTGCAACATTTTGTAAGTGTGAATATATTTTATAATACAGGATGAACCCAAATAATATGACCAGTTTAAAATATTTATTTAGCAAAAATTAAATGGCATACAGAAGTAAAACACAATTGTAAGGAGAACTTCAAAATGTCTTTTGTAGCATGGAGGTGATCAACTCCAGTGGTGTCCAAGAGAGTGTAACTTTTGACATGGCAGTAAAATGGCAACTTGGCCACACACACAAATTGGATTGAATTCACACATGGAGGGTCTCTGTGGAAGTGTACATTATGTTGGATCAATACAAATTAATGTTAATCTCACCGGACAACTTTTTCTGTGCATTCCATTGATAACAAATGTAATTGAAATGTGTTCGGTTGTCTTGTAGGGGAGACATGTGAACATGACCTCCTCTATGAATTCAGGCAAAAAGTACATATTAATGCCACGTTTTGTTGCTAAAATTATTTTATTTTGTCTTTTGTAGCAAGTACATTGAGCAATGATTTATCAGTATGAAACTCTGGAATAGGGCCTACCACTATTGATTGCTGCATGCAGTGTTTGTGTTTAACTTACAGGAATCGTGAAAGTGAGAGATGGGAACTGCATACAAAATTTAGAAACTTTGAAGGAATCTGATTACTAGTAAGACAGTATTAAAATGAGTCTTCAAGGAATAGTGTGTGTTTTGTATTCATGTGGCTCCTGAGATTGGTACCATTGCATACTCTCATAAACACTGAACCTTTGTATCTGTTGAGCATCTATCAGCAAATCTCTCTTTCTATGGAGTGAATGAGTTAGGCTTAAGCTTATAGACATGCTCCTGTCCACAATACCTATATAAGGCTAAAACATTACTTATCAGTGTTAATAGAAGCAACAACTTGCATTGTCTGAACTTTATGATAATTAAATGTAGTGATGAATCTTTTTAGTGGAATATCAGTTAAATGGCAAGAGTAAACTTGTGCAGTCATTGTTACAGTATGACCTTGCTTTATTTACTTGAAAATTGGAAACAGTTCATACAATAATGTACAGGTAGCCTTCAATATATGCCGGGGATGCGTTCCTGGAAGAACCGGCGTAAACGAAATTTGCGTAAATCGAAAGGAAGTCAATGACATGCGTTCCCAGCACTCAAACATCGACGAGTAATATAATGGCATTACATTTATAGCTCTGAAATAAGGTAAATAAAATAAAGGGAATTTAAAAAATATAGTTTATACACTTACAATCGGTAATTCATTAGTCCCCGCGATTGACTGCGATTCTTTCATGTGATTGATGCTTACAGTCATCTCTGTTGTTATGCGATAGTTGCATTCATGTTAAGATGCTGACCTATAGAAAACTGCGTAGTAAAAATAACCCCGGTACCTCCGCAGAGATTAAATTAGTCATTTGAAAGTTTAAAGTGCCAGGAATGAAATTGCATAAGAACAAACTTGAATATGCAAAAGTTTGCATTTCACAAACAACTTTTACTGATTCATCGATCTCATTGGAGCAAATTCGCGTTAATGAAACATACGTAATTGCAGAGATGACTATTTATAATTTGTATTCAAAATCAGAGACGTAAGAATTATGATTTAGCATAAGAATCAGTATGAGATACATTGTAAAACGTTATAAATAATAGTAAAATATATTTTTTTCACTGTTTGACTTGCTGGTTTCAAAATCGGCGCAAATCGAGGGCTACCTGTATAATTGTATAACCCTCTTAATAATTTGATGTGCTGAGAGATGTGTCTTTTGATTATGGCCCTGAAACATCTCATGTTGTGACCACAGCTCTTACTTTTCCATACACAGTTTGCTTCAGCACTGTATTATGGATTATCTTGGAGACTCCATATTGACAGTTTCACTTGTCTACATTCTTACTTTTATTGCCATTTTATTTACAGTTATTGTCAACAAAACATCTAAATGACTGTAAATTCTGTGATTTATATCATATTGTTTGTTATGTAGCTGTAATTAAATAAATAACCATATTGGGAACACTGGCATAAATGAGTCCATTGAAGAAAATGTTAACATGTCAGAAATTTCAGTGCTCACATCATGATGTCAATATATACATTTGTACACTTATTACAATAACAGTAGATGTAAGAAAGATGATTATAATAATTTACTGAACACTGGTTTGCTATGATTCACATGCTTTGTGTCTTCCAGTTATATGTTCAATGTTAATGTGATTTCTTTTATGCCATGAAGTCCAGCAAATCCACGTCATGTACCAGGATACCTGCAGTATGTTTTGCCATCCAAATCCTCCATGGAGATCCAGTCCTCTGTTGGACCTACTTGTGACCAATCATCTCGTACCTGAATGGAAAAAGTGTTGTATGTATCCTGTAAGTTTTAAGTTGTTTTACAAATATTTCATGGTTTCACTAGGATCAATAAATATTAGGATTGAACTCTTTTTTTGTTGTGTTGCACTTGTAATGAAATGATAGGATTAGACATTCCATACTAGGGACAGAAGTATGAATTACATAATTCTTTTTTTTTATTGTTGCTTGGTTTTAGTGGGGCAGGTTGATTTGCAGCAGATATGGAGCTTTGTCATAAAGGGTCTTGTTACTGAGGGAGTTACCAATGTTGACATTAATTATTGACACTTATCCACAGTGTTCAGGCTCTTTTGAAGTTCAGGGCTTCTACTTATCAGCTTGGAGAACAGATTCAGTAGTTATAATTTGATGGCATGGCAAAATTTGTTCAGGCATCTTCATATTCACACCATCAAATTACAAAGAATGCCCTTCTTTGGTGGCGTGGCTAAACTCTTTCCAAATATAAAGAAAGACCATCTTTATTACTGCAGTGGACAGAGAGATTCATCTGTGATGAGTTACGTCAAGTTACATATTACATTACAGACACAAAAAAGTCTATGTGCAACTCACATTAATCATCAGGTTGCAGAATAGTTTTGTTTACATCTTTGATCTCTGTATTACCAAGTTCCATGTTACTGTATGATATTATTCTCAGAATATGCTTGTTCTGCTTTGAATACAATTGAATTAGTTATGAAGCAAAATGCAAAGGAGTGACTCCCATATAGTAAAGAATTTAGTTTATACTTATCCTTTTTGGCAGTCACACACCTTTTCAACTTCCCTGAAGACTCTCACTAGGTTAGATCCTGCCAGTTTTTTGATGTCTGAAGAACTCCACTGCCTGTCTCTTGCAAGCTCAGCCAAGAGCATAGGGTAGCGAGAAACATCTTCCAATCCTGTTGGTGTACTACCATAACACAGCAGAAGTAGTTCGTGGTCTTATGATATACTGATATTAAAGTGTGTTTTGTTTTGCATGTAAGGAAAACTATAACTAGTATTACATCTGGAATTCTTTTTTGCAAACATCTAGTCATCTTTAATTTCAAAATTTTGAGATGTACTACATAATTTTCAGTAGGCACAGGTACTTATTCACAATTGCCATTTTACTATATGCAAAGTGAAAAATAAACTTGAATATAATTTGGTTGCTTTTGAAATAGTCATATTTTTAGTTGCTTATTTTCATAAAAAGTTACAGCCATTAATACATTTAAGAATCACATATGTAATAGACTTTGTTACTATACTATAGACCTCCATTCCAAGACGTTGAGTCCAGATAAGATATATTCTTATGCTTTGGCCAACTTCCGCAACAGATGTTTCCAAGAAGACAGGTTCTTGACTATACATTTTCATTGAAAAACTGACTTTACTAATTGACTAGCTTAATTGCAAGAAGGATACAAATTATATTTTTCAGAACTCATGCTATTTAAACTGCTGACAATATGACTGATCTGTAACTACATACATGTTAAATAAATAATTGATTTAAGTTGCACTGTCCCTCTCCTAAAATGGCAGGTCAGAAATTCTGATAATTTCTGTACCAATATAGGAAAGCTTTGGAAAATAGTATAACATGCAAAGTTACTTACAGATTGATGCCGTCGTATCCAGCACCCAGGCCCACATGGTTTACACCAGCTATTGCTCGAATGTGGTTAATGTGTGCTGCAATAAGTATAACATATTCTTAAATCCATAAATTTGAAATCATATAAGTATTCTGTACTGCTTAAATATGCTAAAACATTTAACTTTGAAACTTCTGAAACATTTTATTTTAACTATGTAATTGTAGATGCATTTATTTTCTTTACTGTTTGTCTTCATATTAATAAACAAAATTGAAGTACACGCATTATCCAAATGAATTCTTAAAACAGCCTCATTGGAGTAAATATTAATTTATTTCAGGTGCATGTTTTGTCATATACACATCTATTGTTGCAAAGTTAACCACACTATAAGTTTACAGTGAATAGAATCATAAATTATTTTACCCTATACTTTCTAAAATGTGTACTGTACCAAAAACTTTCTGTGTAAAAACTGAGGCCTGTATTTTGTATTATGGGCCCTACAGAGTAGTATTTCCTCATAACTTATATTTATTGCACAGAAATTTTACTGTAATTCTTTCAGTTACTCTACTTTATGTTTTCATTTTTCTTTACATCCATTCTGTGACACAAAAATTGAATATAGTTTTTTCAGATGCTTCCTTTCTCAGTTTAATAGTTGGAGAACATACTTGTTGTGCATTAAGGAACTTATGAATGAAGTGTCCTGAATTTGATATAAGTAATGTAAAATTGTTTTTAAATAATTACCCACAATATACAGCAAGTCTGTTTGTCAGTTTCAACATTTAGAAATTCTAAAATTGATTCTAGAATTCTTATTGGTTGGTATAGAGTAAAATTTAAAGTAATATATTTGTTATGCTTCTTAACATCTTTAAACTTATTTTTTTGGTGTTAATTTTATGCACATTGCACTGTTAACACCACATTATATGTGATTTTAGTATTTTTATTTTTGTTTGCTAATACTGAGATGCTATCACAGTAAGGCTTTTCAATAGTTTGCATTTTAAAAATTATATCTCATAGGCATTTAACATAACATTACCAATTCAGCCATTCTGTTGCAGCTTAGCCACCAGAGTAACAAAGTGGACCAATAAAAATAATTAATGATGGAGAGGAGGGATGTAAGTACACATTTTCCTCAGTTCTCAGAATCAGCAATTGATAGATGAGGCTCAGACATACCAATAACATCATGAAGTGTTGCAGTGTCTGTACAGCTGAGGAAGTTGTTGAAGAAGCTAACCATAACAATTCCTCCATTAACTGCCTGTAAGAATAAAATCATTTCACAAAGACTCTCGGCTGAATAAGTTTAGTCCGCAGCATCAGAGTTATTACTGCATGCTATGTAGTTTGAATGTCATTCAGAAAATTTAAGTATATGAGATGGTTGTCTTCTGAGATGTGGCATTGGATAGTCTGGAATGTGGCTGACTTTTCAGGGGAGCTTGCTTAACTGCCTTAATCACCAGGGTGCAATATCCCAGAAGACAAGCCATCTTCATACTTTCCATGAGAACTTTAAATCTTGTCTAAGCATCTGGAGTTCTTTTCTCAGTTTTTCTAAGGAAATACATGGTTTGTGCCTTGAAATAGGTCATGATGAAGTTATAAAACTCATATAGAAATAAAAGTTCTTACTATTATCTGCTACATATTTGGTTTGGAAGTATTAAGCATGCTGCATTTCACCCAAAATGGACTGTACTGAATATCATGATTGAGGGGTTATCACTCCTGGTTTCATTGTGAGAGACTTTTCATGGTATTTCTCAGTCCCACTAGACAAATAATATACTGCCTTAAAACAGCCCAAGACCACTTCCTTCTACATCATAGCTAATTCATAATCCTCCCATTCACTGCTGTGTAACCTACACAGTTTATAAATTCATAGGATGATTACAGAAAACAAATCGTAGTGTGAAAGTTTTTTTTGTAATGATAAATGTTAGTCTTTTGTGTATACTTGTTGGTAGATACAAACATTTTCGAACATACTGCCCTCATCTTCAGGGCTGAAGACTGAAGATGGAGACAGTATGTTCCTCCAAAACATTGGTATCTACCTACTAGTCCACATGGCATAACAACTGAGAAGACCAATGTCAACATTTTCACTATGAGAACCTCAGATCTCAAGATAGGTTTGATTAAGAAATTTTTATGTCTTATTCATTGTATGAGAATTTTTGTGATGATTTAAAGTTAAAACAAAAACATTGTTTGTTTTCATGTGTGCCATGAAGTATATTCACTCACCAGCTTCCTTAAAATATGGTCGGGTACATTACGTGATGAATTACACAAAGCCAGTGCTGATGAATGTGAAAATATAACTGGTGCCTTTGTTACATCCAATGCATCCACCATGGTTTGAACAGATACATGTGACAGATCTACCATCATACCAAGGCGATTCATCTCACGTATTACCAACTGAAAAGTAGGGCGCAGTTAGGCTAGAAATTCATGATCCATTATTATTTTCATTCTGTCTTACAAGTTAGTTAATCATATTGTAATTTCTCCAACCTTCTTAAAAAGAAACTGCAAACAGTCATTATAAGAAAAGACTTGAAAAGTCCCCAATAACTTTTATAATTTTCATATTCACGTGAGTGGCAGTATAGGTGTTTATAATTTTTTTAACTCAGGTACAGCAACAGACTTTATTAAATACTTACATTTCCAAAGCCAGATAGTCCTCCATGTTCTATAAAATCCATTGGTAGTGTGTCACTGGGATCATCAGCCAACGAAGAGTCTGCCCTAACAACAGGCAACATAGCAAATTATTTTAAGCTCATATTGCTTTGTTATGTGTCTTGAGTACTGAGAATACAGTCGTATTTTCTTTGATGCTATCTTCCGCCCTGTACATGCACCTTTGGTCTGCAAGGACCGACCTTTTAATGTTGAAATTTTTAATATTACACCCAACATTTTTCTTGTTTTCTTCAGACAGTTTTTCCTTTTACCACTTTATATTAGATATTTCTACACACTTTAGTTCCCATTATAAATTATACATTATCTGAAACTTCTGCTCACCAAGGTGTGTTACAAGTGTGTGTTAAGGTCATGTAACGTGCACCCAGTTGGTAGAACATCCGAAGCACTGCAAGACTTGACCCCAGTGAATGACCTCCTTCCACACCAATTAGGCTTGCTACTCTGCCAGAATGATATGCCTCTTCAATACCTGAAAACAGTATTTGTGTCTTACAGAAGTGTAGAACTGCTTAAAGTCTAACTTTTGCAGTGGTTGGCAGGTGGGTATTTAAGGATTAACACGTGAATAGTTTGTAATGGAACATGCATTTCACATTTATTTATTTTTCTTTCTATTGACAGAATGCACAGTTAACAAAATACTATATGTTTTGAACAGAAACAGGTGAACATAATTTACTATGCATACATTCATGTGAAGTAAACATGACTGAATGTATTTGAGAGGCACTTGGTCTGAATCTTCATTGGTAGTTAATTTGTAAATTCCAGCCTCACCTTTAGCAGTGGTAACAAGTTGCATTTGATTAGGATATTTATCCACAAGACGGCGAATGACATCAATCTGTTCCAAAGTCAGCTGCACTGAATCAAGATACTGTGATCCACATGGTACGTAAGCTGACCAGAACTGTTAGAATAAAGTCAACAGCACTTAATTGAACTTGAACAGGAAGTTGGAGATGGCATTTTAAATTACTAGTGTAGTCCTAGTATGTGATTTTACCTGTGCACCAACCATGCCTTGTTTTAATCGATGCAAATCTGTATGAGACCAGACACTTTGTGACCATGGTTCTTGCTGACGTAGATCTTCTGAGAAGTGGAAATCATGTAGCTGGTTATGCAAGAATTTGCGTATGTTCCATGGTAAATCGTTGTGTCTACGTTAAAAAACAGGAAGAATTTGTATGAACATACCTTCTCCAAAATTAAAGTTGACAAATTACATCAGTTATTCTCATTTTATTTTAATGTTTATTGTCAGCTACCTAATGCTTAATCATATAGTTGGAAAATAATTAGAGAGCATTGTCAGTGGCTACAAATAAAGGATGAGAAAGAAAATTATATGTTGTGCGTGTTATACAGAACACCATAAGAACTCTCAGAGTCAGAATGTCGTTTGCTGTGTTATAACATTTTCTCATCACTATTCATTTATCAAAATTGCATTTTCTGTGTTTATGGGATTGCTAGCAGTCACAGTAATTTTATTGTTAGCATTCATAATTATGGTTAAATAGTCTTACACAGTATGCCACGTGGGACATGGAGGTAAATGATCTGGCTGCTTTATCCTAGGACACATTGAATAGTAGGCTGAATGGACTCCAGACATTGTTGGTATAGTGGCAAAGAGAAGAATACCTGCCCCTGCAAGGAATCTAATCCCAAATGCCCAGCCTGTAGCCAGTTACCTCACTGGCTGACCCACCACAGAATCCATTCTTTCAGAAGAGTTTTTCATGAATAAAATTTGTTATGAATATAGCACTAGATAATTAGGATCTAAGAATTATTTTCCTGTACTAGATTGTATGACATGATTTTAGTCTTACCCATCTACAAGAGGCACTTCCTGTAAGATGCGTTTTACCACCTGTAAACGAGCTTCAAGGAGGCGTGAAGAGCGAAGTTCAAGTGCTAGTGGTACCCCCACTCCCACTCCCAAAGCAGCAGCAACAATTAGAAGGCCACAAACTGCCAACCACTGCTTGCAATCAAGCTCCAGCACAGCTGGAAGGAGTGGAATCCCAGCGACTCAAAGTTAAAGGTAATGACAATCCTTTACTTAATCACTACATGAAATTATATAGAGGGGATTTGGATCTGAATATAAAACCCTCTGAATGGGCTTTAGAATCATTCTGGGTTTGGTGGTAGAAGAGAAAAATGTGAAGTCCTTGTAGACTTTACTGTCTGAGATATCAGAGCTCTACTAATTCTTTAGTCCATTATTGAAATAATTTTATATTATCTGGTTACAAGTAGTTACAAATTAAACAGGAATGGCCAACCTAATGTTACAAGATTTGTTTTCCCTCAAGCTCTTCATATATATACCTCAGATATAAATTTTTCCTTTTTTAAGTTTTATTCTGAGATTATAATCTAAACATTGGTTTCTGTCAATTCAGATGTAAGTAAGCTGTAATAAGAAAATATTCTGTAAATGAAAAGAACATACCTCTTTCTCCTCGTCGTCTGTCGCTTCCATCAGAATCTGTACCTGTTCCTTTTTCTCCAGAAGGTGAGGGGCTCTGAAAAATTGCAGCAGCACCATTTGGCAATTTCTGTGCCAAATCAGGACTACCTGCCTAAAACAGCAATAAATCAAACATATAGTATATGAAACTTGTTTAAAATAGACTGTGAATTGGATGGGGACCTTTCTCTAGGTCCAGCAACACACAATGAAAACCATTATTGTTGCATTTCCATTGATACATGTTCTTGTGAATGCATTAGCTCTGCCTATCAGGTGTGGCATGAAAAACCCCTGGAAAGTTATGAGTGTGATATATATTGTACTGTGACTTATTCCACATCCTGCTTACTAGGTGATATTTTCCTTTTCCTCTTTCTATAGGACACAGGCTTTCTTTGTGGATATCTCGTGGAAACATGTTGCCCGCACACATTGCCTCATCTTTTGAACATCTCCAGTGCTCCTTCTGGTACAAATTCCATATTAGTTTTGCATATTATCAGTCAGACTGGTCTTTCTCCATACCAAATTTTATGTGAATAGCTACAAGAGCTTATTCGTTATCAGAATCAAATTGGAAGCTAAAGAAAACTTTTGCACATTAGCCATGTTACTTTACATTCAACACAAAATATCACAAACACAGAAACTTTGTATTTTCAAAATCTATATCCATGCATTATTTCAGGTTCCTGTTTTTAGTTTTGCTTCCACCTCACAATTTTGCATGTCTACTATTTTATCTGATTGTATATAATAAAAAAAATACAAGCTCTGGGTGGTCTCCACCGGTTTTACGTTCATAAGAAGTTTCTTATAAATCAGTCGACTGGTTAGAAGTTTGAGAGAGGGAACAGGTACACATACAGCATGGCGGTGTCATAGATGCACTGAAACACCAGTTAACAGAATATGCACTGAATTGGTTTTTCTCCTGGCTATATATATAAAACTGGGAGTTATAAAAGACAGAAATTTCCTGCTGGAGACAACAGGCCTATGACTGAGAAGAATGTGCTGCCGTGTTGAAATGCATTTTGTATGTGGTTTAGCAGAAAAATTATACTTTAATGCAAAGTAAAATTAGCCTAAAGCTTGAAATCAACTTTGACCAATATTATTTTCCAGCCTTCCCTCATAAAAGAGCAAGGTAAGAAAAAAGGAAACAGTAGTAGCCTACTATTCCCATCCAGTGCTTATTTCTTCAAATGTTAAAAGGTTCACATGCTGCTTAATGACCTTGCTTAAGACTGCCGATGACATGTCCCAGGTACGAATACAAGTTACTGCTTGAATTAATTCCTTTAGAGTAGACCTTTACGTAAGAGCCTACTAAATTTGTAATGGCAGGCGAAGCGCTATTTTTTCTTGGTATTTTAAACGATGTTCAGTCGATGCCACCTGCAGCTTGTGGGACCAGGGTTGCCCAGTAAATACCTTGTGCTGTTGTGGACCCGGATTATTCTTTCTTATCCACTACTCGTCCTGTTATGCGCCATTTCAGTTTAATCTCAACCTAACAATGTCTTTCTAAGTTTTATATTATTATTAATATGTCTATATATCTGTCGAGGAATGTACTTTAAATCAACATGTATGAGTCGATAGCGATATGCAGTTGAGTGGAGAGGCCAAGGAAAACCAGGAAATTCTTCAGACATGATAGCTGCTCCTGTAGCTGGCATTCGAATCGGGTACTTACAGACGCAAATATTATGCTGCGCATATGCAATAAAACGAAATGACATTGCTACCAGTGCAGGGACTCTAAGGTTTGTGAGGAATACTGGAATATGTGATGAACAAAACGAACCGGTAGAATTTCCTCGGGTTTTATCTGATTTTCCTAACATTCGTCACTGCTAACAATAGATTATAGAATGTGAATAATATCTGGTGGTTGCTAAGTAATTTAACTTTGCTTATATTTATATATTTTTCTGACCTGCCGGTAAGGTTCTCCTATAGCGGTGATCGTGTCATCTGCGGTGGATACCGCGCGTTCAATCAAATCCAAGTCATCTGTCTTCTGTAAGGATCTGCAAGCACTCTTTCTGTCAGCATTCACTGTGTACTGGTTCGCTGCGTGATAATGTAAGTAATTGTTGCAGATGATGGTGGTTGCTGTCGTATTTTCAAATTTCTCTGGTTCCCTGACAACTTCCATCCTTGAAACCTTACGTATGCCAGTTTTCCCACCGCATTACGTACTAACGGACAGCACAGGGAATGCACTTCGCTATTAGGATGGTTGTGCCCACCCTATAGTCGTGTGAAAGAGGACGTACTGACAAACACCGGAGCTAATTTTACGCGCAGGCGCCGTTTGCAATAGCCCTACCGGTTGGGTCGATACCGACACCCAGGGCCCAGAGGTTAGGGGCGTATGTATTCGATCCATCTTGTTTGGCGAACATGAAATTGTTTTTCAGAAAATGTTACTTTAGGGATACGTTTTAGGGTATCTTACCACCGCTCCGACTCTTGGCGTTAATTGCATGAAATACGAATCGGATGTAGTAAATAAAACTCTTCAGATATGTAGCCTATGTTTTTAACGCTTTCAAACATTACGATTTTAGACACCTTTGGTAAGTAATGTCTGATAGATCTAATTGCATTCGTTTCTATTCAACGTGAATCTTCACTTTGAGAGTGTGTTTTATGCAAGTGCTGTACTGCAGGTGTTTTTCTCGGCAAGTCAGGTTAACCCAAGACGCAAAAGTTCTATCTCCCACCCGAGTTGTTATTCCCTTTGCATAATTACTGGTTCCTCATGTTTCCATCCATCCGTCATTCTTATGAATTGAACTTTACTTTCCCATTATGATTTTTTTTTTTGCCTACTCGAAACATGACTAGTATCAGTTGTGCACACAGAAAACGTCAATGCAAGTTGATTAGAGTGAAAAGTAAATAAGACATTTGTGTGAGATGTTAGGTTCTCACGGCTTCGAGCTGCTTTTCGTCTTCTGTGTATATAAAGGTGTGCGGACTTGTAGTAGATACCAGTGTTTCAGAGGAACATACTGCCTCCATCTTTAGGGCTGAAGACCAACATCGAGACAGTAATGCTTTCCATTTAACCACTTTGGGTTTAAAACATAATGTGGCTTTGACCATGTGCTCTGCACACAACACAGTTACATAACACACAAAACCACCCCATGATTTTTCTCAACAGTTTGTATTACGGGGAAGAGAAATTCCCGAACTATACGCACACATATTTTGAAACAGTGTACATTCTATGATGAGCAAAACATCAGCCCAAAATGACAGTGGGCGATCTAAATGCACAGATTGGTAAGGAAGAAATGTACCAAGAGACAATAGGGAAACAAAGTCTTCATGACACATCCAATGATAATGACCAAAGACTCATTGATTTAGCCACTAGTAAAAACATGATAATCAGCTATTT
This sequence comes from Zootermopsis nevadensis, assembly GCF_000696155.1. The sequence goes on from NW_019059765.1 coordinate 1,213,226, forward strand.
TCTTCCCTAGGAAACAAATACATAAATACACGTGGAGACCAGCAGATGGAATAGCCAACAACCAAATCGATCATTTGTTGATAGACAAGAGAAGAGATACAAGTGTAATAAATGTCCGAACATACAGAGGAGCAAGTTGTGGGACTGGCCACTATTTAGTTAAAACAGTCTTCAGAGGAAGGACAATGAGACTTCCAAAGAAGGGTACAGAGGCAGTGCAAAATGTAAATATTAGTAGGCTAGAAGACCAGGAAAACCTTCCTAACTAATTTAGAAGGAAAACTGGAAAGCATGGGATTGCATCAACCACAAGATAATCAAATAACATGGAGATTGAGGAAATATGGGGAACACTTAAAGAGAGTGTTAAGAAACAGAAAAGGTCACCCTCGGGACAGTACAATGTAATAAAAAGAAAGAATGGTTTGACGAAGAATGCCAAGAAGACATTCAAGAAAGAGATAAAGCTTATCAAGCATATTTAGCACGCCCAACCAGGAAAAAGAAACAAGAATTAGAAGAACTGAATAAGAAAGCTCAAAACACTTGTCGCATTAAGAAAAGGAAAGACATGACAGAGAAAATAAGTGAAATTAATGAGGAATTTAGAAAAGGTAACACATATATGGCGTACAAAGAAATAAAGAATATAAAGGAAGGGTTTAAACCAAGAACTAATATCCGCAAAAGCAAGAAAGGAGAGCTGTTAGGAAATGGAAAACAAATACTATCCAGATGAACAGAATATTTTGAACAACAACTCAATATTTCAGAAACGGGAGGAATTGAAACAGAGACAGGTGAAGGATTAACAATCTATCAAGATACAGAAGAACAGCTAGCACCCACACTGACAGAAGTTAAGGAAACCATTCACAAATTAAAAAATAATAAAGCGCCAGGTATAGATTTGATACCAGCTGAAATCTGAAAATATGGAGGAGGTATGTTAATAACAGTGCTGCACCACCTTATAAACAAAATATTGAATTTATAACAAAATCCAGAAGACTGTAAGAAGAGCATAATTTGAACTTTATACAAGAAAGGAGATAAACAAAAATGTGAAAATTACAGAGGGATATCGCTGTTACGTGTGGCATACAAAATGTTTACAAACATACTGAAAGATGGGCCACGGAAATATGCCGAAGAGAATATCGGAGAATATCAGGCCGGATTTAGGAGAGGCAGGTCTACCATTGATCAAATATATACTGTTAAGCAAATACTAGAAAAATGCTGGGAAGGAAACATAGAGATAACACAAATATTTGTAGAATTCCAACAAGCATATGATTCCATAGATAGAACCACCAATTCAAGATACCTGGAAAACTAATAAGACTTACAAATATGACGATGGAAGACACTAAAGCACATGTGAAGATACAAAATCAACTGGAAGACAGCCTTACAACAAATCAAGGGCTCAAGCAAGGAGACTGTTTAGCACTTCTCTTTAATCGTGCCCTTGAGCATTAATTAGAAAAGTAGCAGTAGACACCAAACGCACTTTGGAATATAAAATGGTACAAATAGTAGGGTATGCGGATGACATAAATATTTTGGGAAGATCATTAAGATCAGTGAAAGAAGTAGCTGAAGTGCTAGGCGAGAAAGGGAAAGAAGTTGGATTACAAATTAACATTGAGAAGGTTACTTTTGATGTCCACAAAAGCCAACCACTGGTTCTTATCATGAGCTAGATGATGAACTAATCTTACTCGTATGTCAATATCAACTAGACTACACGGTGCTATATGACAGAATACAGCCGCCTTCAAGTCATATGACGTCCTCCAAATTTGAAATTGCCGCAAAAATCGTATGGATCGATAGAACGGAAAAGTACAGTAACTTCTTTGAACATCCAATAGATGTCAGCCAACTTCAGGTTTTAAATTTATTTTTAGGGAGTCAAGAACTACTGTAGCAAGCGCAAGCGGCTAATGGATATCACAAACATCCACATCTAGTTATAGTACGAGTTTAAGCACTAGACCATTTCAGTTTTGCGAGAACTTCTATAACAAAATAATTGCATTTTGGACGAGCTCTAATTTGATGTTTTGGATGGAAGAATTCATGCACATTGTGAAAGAAGGAAGTTTATGAAAGTCATACGGTTTGCACTTTTGCGACAGGAAAGAAATATCAGACTCAAAATAATTAAACATATGATTCAGTGATACGACATCGAATAGCGGAATGAAAAATAGTAATGGTAAAGGTAAGCTGTTAACAAATGTAGAAGAAGTGTCTGAATTGCTAATTACTTCTAGGGTAGATGTTTGAATTTATTCTGAATCAGGTTTTCAGTTCAGACAGACAAGAGAATGTTTCAGAGAGGGTTAGTTTGATGATCATGTTCGGTGCTGGTTTTATACTCCGCAAGCAATCGATTCTGTGTACATATCTTTAACACGCTTTCAAATATTGAATTTGCGCGCTGGCGCAAAGGACAACACTATATGGCCCCAACATTTTTTAAGACGTAAAATATAACCGTGTAACTGGAAAATTTAATTTAGTTCTTTATTTGTATTAATACACTATTATATTCAGAGTACAAAACATATTCTCTTAAAAATAAAGTTTATGTTCTCTATGCTGAGAATGCTAGAATGCACCCACATAGACGGCTGAATTGCTTGTGCGTGTACTGATTTCCGCTTATGCTTCACGTCGTAATTGCTGAACGTACTCGTTGTTTGGGCGCCATTGGAGAGGTAAGCAATCTTTTCTTGTGGGTTTTGAACAAAGAATTTGGCAATTTTTTACATTTATATAATTGATGTGTAATGTTTTAATATAAGAAGGTAATCTTTGTACAATGAGACAATGTAATGTAGTTTTAATCGCGGTGTGTTGGGTGCATCTGGAGGCTGGGTATGGCGTACCTAACCTGGTAGCTGCCATAGCCGGTTTATGCAACGTGTTTGTTGGGATAATTATTCATAACTGTAGTAGAAATGTGTTGTTGCACATAATATTGACTTTATTTCCATATAATGCACTATTCTATATAATAGGTTGGAAAATATAACAATGAAGAAGAAGTACGCCGGAGATGACTCTGAAAATGAATTTTCGGTAGACGAGCCAGAGGAACTGCAGGGTTCTGACGATGACTGGACCCCTGGATGCGGTGAAGTATGTTTAAATAGCTTTCTAAATTAGTAAATGTTGCACGTATTCAATTTTACTAATAACAGAACTTATTTTTATAAAAACCAATGGAGTCTTCACATCAAGCTGTACTTGTGGTCCTGCAACACCCATAATGGTAAACCAATGACAGAAGTTGTGTTTTTTTGCTACCTATTTCCTGTTGTTACATTGCCATTTAAGTGGACACTCCAGGTCATTTAAAGAAGACTCAACTTGGATAATGTTTGTGCATACAAAGTAACTGAAGGCTGTAAAGTTATACTTTAATGTGTATTGACATGCCTAGCAATTGAAGTTGATACACTTTACATTTTGATATTACAAGTCTGTCTTTAAGGGTAATTGCAAAACATAAAAAATAAACAACTTTACTGAACTCGACGTGGTAGCAGCAGCATAAATGAGACAGACAAAGGGTGGTGTTAGAGGTAGATGCAAGAGTGTTGGAGAGATATGAGAAAATGCTAGAATACATATTAGCTTGTAGGTAGTACTAGAGTATGTTTGGTAGACTGTGTAATCAGTCTTCACACTTGTCAAATAATTGCTTGCATTTGTTTTTGCATATATAAGAGAAGTATTTGTTCTTGGAACATGAGTGCATGAATAGTATTAGAAGACTGATGAATATGCTGAACTATTCATCTAAAGTGAAATATTTTTCAGCATTCTTAAAAGTATTCTGAAATGCTTCAACTTTGTTAACAGTATGTCAGACTGTTTTATTGATATAATTTTCATTATCCTTTTTGCGAATTGCAGGTAGTAATTTTCTGTAAAAGTTTTGTTCGTATTCTGTAGTTTCTGTTTCAGTATTTAGTAGGCTCATGATGTTTTCTTACCTATTAGTGGAAATATGCCATTGGATGTTAAGGCATTAAGTACTCAACAAAAAGATCCTGCAAAATAGTCATTCTATCTTTTGGCTGTCACTAGGTTCAAGTACACTGTCATACAAAATTAAAGAGGTTTATCCCTTGATAAGATTTTTTTATTTAGCTGTGACATGTTTATTTGAGGAAAATTGTTTAATTCACATGTCCATCATATGGAAATTAATTTATTTTTTAATACAGTGCCTCTCTTATGTAAGGATTACAAAATAACCTACTTTCAATCACTGCTTTCCTACTGATGTACTTTTCTACATTGGGCTTGCACATCAAGTTTGTGCATCTAAATATGGACATTTGCAAACTAAAACATGACTGGGTATGACAGCAACATTTTCTCTTCGACGAGGACACCCACAACCAATCTGGAGACACTGTTAAAATACTAACAAATGTTGCTATCTTAACTATTTAAAAAAATGTTTAGTGTTCTTATTCTTATGCAGTTATGTAAAATAAAACACAGTGGATGCACCAACAGTTGCTCTTGTTTCTTTGATGATATACTTCCTGGCCCAACAGATTTACAGCAGAGTCAGTGTATAAGCAAGGCAGTATCTCAGTTGAATACCAAATTTCATGATTTTTCAGTGTTTCCAGGTTACTTATCACCTTGCTAAGAGTCAGTAAGAAGCATAGTAATTTACAGTGCAGTTTTATATTCAGTGGTTAATTATTACACAAACAGATTAAATATGATGCAGGTGAATTTAAATGAAAGAACTATAAACACATACTGTTTTTTTTTGTTTTAATCTCATTGATTTTTGAAATTAAGTGTCAGGTATCATACGAGGTGCGATCGGAAAGTTTCAAGACTGTGTCAATAGAGGGCGAACCGGATGTAGTACGAGCTTCTGCTGCTAGGGGGTGCGGCCTACATTCATAGTGAATCAGTGTGCCAGCCGGCATCATTGAATTAGCATTTGTTTCTTAGTTACGGGTGTTTTGGTAGTGCATTACACCGACCCTCCTGCGATTTTGGAATGGCGGATTTTCATGAACAAATCAAATTTTGCCAAAGACTCGCCAAATGGCTACGGAAACCTATGAAATGCTAAAGCAAGCATTTGGGGAGTCCGCAATGGGTCGTGCACAAACTTTTGTGTGGCATTCACGTTTTAAAAATGGCCGAACCTCTGGCGATGATGACGAGTGTTCTGGACGACCATCTTCAACAACAACGCCTGAAAATGTTACGAAGATTCGACAGACCATTCACGAAGATCGACGCCGTACCATCAACGACTTGTGCGACATTGTTGGGAAAGGCTATGGGACCTGTCAGCTGATTCTAAAGGAAGAACTCCACATGTGACACATCGCAGCCAAGTTTGTGCCAAGGCTCCTGTCTGAGGACCAGAAGCAGAATCGACTTCTCGTTTGTCAGGAGCTCAAAGATCTTGCCGGATCGCCGGATTTAGCTCCGTGTGACTTCTTCCTCTTCCCAAAGATGAAAATTCAGCTAAAGGGAAGGAGATTTGAGACGATAGAAGAGATTCAGGCAGAATCGCAGATGGTGCTTGACAGGCTGACAAAGAAAGATTTCCAGGGATGCTTCCAGGCTCGGCAGCGGCGCTGGGATCGTTGTGTTCACTCCCAGGTTTTCAGACTACACCTAGTATCAAAATATACCAGAATTAAAATTTATAATATTCTTGCTAAACCAACTCTCACTTATGGTAATGAATCATGGACTGTCGAAAGTAATGACAAAAAAAGATTAATATCAGAAGAAATGTGTTTCATAAGAAGAACTTTAGGTTACACAGTTTTTGATCACAAAAGAAATTAAGAAATGGACATAATGGAAAAGGAACTAAACATTACACCAATAATAGATTTTATAACACAGTCCTGGAAAAATAGAAAGAACATGTACACAGAATGATTTCAGACAGGATACCAAAAATGATTATAGGATACCACCAAAAAGGAAAGATGTTTGGGCCAAGCCTTTAAAAGATGGATTCTGTTGTGTAATGCTCGTAACAGGCAGAGTTGCACCTGGACAGCAGCATATAAGGGGTGGCAATTTGCTATCAAACAACACAGAGAATCACCAATCAACTAGCAGAGCAAGCAGTTGACTCCGCTCACTAGCCACCCATTGGATTGTGCTTATATATGTGCACAAGCCTTGGGCAGGTATATATGTGGGTCATTACAAGCACACAGCTATGACTAGTTTTGAAAGTGAGGACAGAGATGGCCCTCAAAATGTCGGCAGAGTTTAACCAAGTGACACGGCTTCTGGCCTGAGAAGATTTTATTAATGACACCTGCCATGAAAGCTTGACAATATACAACATAATGTTTATGAAAATGTCCTCTGTTTGAATTCATAACTGTGTTCTCTGACACCAAGAATTTTCATAATTTGCCGCGAATACTTAATTAATTTTAATGCATAACTGATACCTGTGATGACAAGAATTCCTAGTATGCCGAGAAATTCCAGGCACTGTCATTGTCACAGCTGCTTTAATTGAATGCCAAAACTCATTCTGTGTGTTGACTAATTTTGAAAGTAAACTGCCCTTCAGATGGCCTCACAGATAGAAGTCAGCAGGTTGATATCAGATGATTGCAGAGGCCACAAAACTGGTAAGTTTTGTTTTGTCCATTGATCTGGATAGTGAGTGCTTTCCATTGTGGGTAAAATGGGCATCATGTATAAATCACATTCATAATTGTATATTCTCCAGTAGTTGAGGTAATTTTTCCATTAAAGTATTTTATTAGGATGCTGCTGAGGGTGTAGGCAGTAACTCATAAAGTTTTGTTTAGGAATTGCCATTTATTTCCATGCAAACATTAACTGTAAACTGTGTCAGGCTGTGTCTGCTGTACAAAGTTGCCACATCTTACAAAGCAGTTGTAATTATGTATTTGTAGGGACTTTCAGCTGAATTCTATGAGCTGAATATTTGTTGCATATAATTAAGAATCACAATGTATTTCATTTGTGTTCCTCTCTTTAGCAATTCCAAGATAATTTTTGTACTAATTTTATCTTTTTGGTTGCTGTTTCAAAACTTTCATACCGATCTCTGCTTTCATACTTCCATTATTGAAACATTTTTGCCATGCTTCATTTACAGTTTGTTATGAATTGTATGTGAAGTGGGTTTTTATGATTTTCATTTCTGTAGGGTACAGGAAGACGACAATCACGTCGCTTAAGAAACTCAACCACTACAAAGAAGCCTCGCCTGGCTGAACCTAGTACCAGTGAAGAGGAAGAAGAAGAAGAAGAAGAAGAAGAGGGTTCTGATGAATCTGATGGTGGAAAGTCCCGTGGCAAAAAGTCTAAATCTGCAGCCAAAGGTGGAAGAGGGAGACCGAAGAAGGCACAGCAGGTTACTTCCACATCAACCCCAGCTGGCAAACCAAAAGGGAAACCTGCTGATAACATTGTCAGTTGTGAGGCGACATCAACTACAGGGGCCCCAACGCTTCCCACACCGACTGAGAAGGAATTTACTGTGAGTATTGACTTGATTGTTATTTATGTATTTAAAGTTAGAATTGTAAGACCTGTCAGATTTTTGGGAAATCATATGTTTATTATTATTTATGTTGAAGACTATCTGCATTATTCAAATTAGAACACTAAACGGGGAAATTTTGTGTCATTTGTGGGCAAAACCTCCAGTATGGTACCTTTTTTGTAGCAATAAGGAGAAATTGATTTGTCAAGTGAAATCTTGGTTATGGTGTCTTTCTGCACAGCAACAAGAAGAAATCTATTTCTGATAAAAGGAGTACGTGATGTGACACATCCAGTTCTACATAAGCTTTTATGGTGGTGATGCAATTCATTTTAGTGACTGGATGTAATTAATTTCTGTTGGGTGATCAGCTGCCTGATTACACAAGAAGACCTTCAGTTTTGTTATAGTTTGTGAGGATAAAGAAGAACTTGATTTATTTAAAATGTGCAAGCAGTATGACCCCAAATTAAGAATGACCAAAGAAAATTGTTTATCTCATTGTTTATGAGTGCTTTGTGTTCAGTGCACGTGTCACATGTGGTCTACAGATAAGATGTGCAGCTAGCAGATGGAAGATCACTGGTTAGCACTTGACATGTACTCAATTTTTGGGCCTGGCATGTATTCTTTATTTTCTTTTTTGTGCAGTATTTTTCTTCATATTTTTTCAGTACAAATTTGCTATAAAATTGTTTTAGAATTATTTCTGTAATGCTACTATTCCTTTTCACTTTGAAAATCAGAACAGTATGGGTTTCACAAATAAGTCTACTGTTGTACAATGTATAATATATTCAAAATGGTCAGTTTTGACCAAAATCCATTTCTATTGAATTTCAGATTTCATGTAATGTATTTTCATGGACCTGATATGACTAGTTTTATCAAAATAAGATACTTATAATATTTCATTTTGTAGCTGAAAATATTCATGTTTTTTTTCAGTCTGGTGCATTTGTTGTCTTGAAGACAGATTTCCAGAATGGAGGTGACCCTCCCATATGGAAAATTGATGGAAAAGCTTTGCTGCAGAAGTATGTCCCATTTGAACAGGATGGCAAAACGCTTTACAAAAATACATCCACAGTGAGTGTCTGGTGCTGCAGTTGAAGTTTTTCTAGTCATTAGTTTCTGTGCTATGTCAGAGGGTAGGCTTGAATTTTTCGCTCGTTAAAAATAAATGTATTGTACACTTCAGAGGAAAGGTGTTTTTGTTTCTGAATGTAGTGGGTTCTTCCTCTTCCCAGGTGTGAATTATGAAAATCTGTAGAATCTTGTTTTCTGATCTGATCAGAGTGATAATTACAGCTTTTATAGTAAATTTGAACTAATATTTTAATGTGGATGGTGGTTAATTGGGTTTTAATCCTCCAAAGTTCTTTTTGTGAGCTTGTGAGAACAATTTTACATTTTGACTTTATTAGGAAAACAAATGCTTTGAGTAAGGCACATGGTTAGTTCTGTGATTTGATTCAAGGAGTTAGTAGTTTCCATCTGTAATGAGGATAGCCTCATTTAGGTTTTCCACCCCAAAGATTCAGGTATTGTGTTCCTTTAAAACAGTAGTATGAATTAAATTACTGTTTAATGTAGGAAATCTTTAAACTTTACTTTTTGGAGCATAAGATTCTGTTTTTTACTGAATGTCATAGTTGAGTGGTTACTTCTTCTGCTTCATATATGGGAGATCCTGGGTTCAGATCTCGGTCCAGAAACTGGCTATCCTGACTAAGGCTTTTTGTGGTTTTCCTCACTCCCTCCAGTAAGTGCTGGGATAGTGCCTAAAATTAGGCCATGACTGTGATTCCTTCCACTTCCTTTCACTGTCATCTCATTTGACATCATATAGTCTAGACACTGAAAGCATTGTCAAGTAAACTAAATATATCAAATAAATTATTTTGTGTTTACGTATTTTTAGAGTAAGGCGTGACTTCCTCTGGATACAGTAGAGCACCGCTTATACGGCAGGTTAGGGACCAGACCCCTGCCCCAAAGCGAAAATCGGATCTTTGCCTTTTTTCACTTGCAAATGTATATCAAAGCCTAATAAGATGTTTACAGTATCATATAGTGAGTGCACAATAGCGCTAGGCCTAAGAAAACGATATGAAAGTAAAATGAATATCAGTAGTACACACATTGTGGCTGGTTTGATCTTCAATCCACACAACTAAAAGTTTTTCCATGTCGGCAATAAGGCTATCTCTTTTTCTTATGACTTTAGAGTTCATTGGTGTGGCACTTTTAATTTCATTTAACACTTTCTCCTTAGCGTTCACGATGGCACTAAGAGTTTGGCGAGCTAGGCCTAGCTTACGAGGTGCGATCGGAAAGTTTCAAGACTGCCCCTATAAAAACCTGTACACTTATCTCAGGTATTAAATTCATCCATCACCCTCGAAGTAGTTCCCCTGGGAGTGAACACAACGATCCCAGCACCGCTGCCAAGCCTGGAAGCATCCCTGGAAATCTTTCTTTGTCAGCCTGTCAAGCACCATCTGCGATTCTGCCTGAATCTCTTCTATCGTCTCAAATCTCCTTCCCTTTAGCTGAATTTTCATCTTTGGGAAGAGGAAGAAGTCACACAGAGCTTAGAAAGGAAGTTGGGGTCGGTTCTTGCAAGATCTTGGAGCTCCTGACAAACGAGAAGTCGATTCTGCTTCTAGTCCTCTGACAGGATGCGTCGCATGTGGAGTTCTTCCTTTAGAATCAGCTAACAGGTCCCATAGCCTATCCCAACAATGTCGCACAAATCGTTGATGGTACGACGTCGATCTTCGTAACAGTTTCGGGCGTTGTGCTCGAAGATGGTCGGCCAGAACGCTCGCTATCTCGTCCATAGACATGCCTTGTTCACGAAGTTTAATCATCTCTAACTTGGCATTTAAAGTAAGAGGCTTATGACTCCTCTTTTTATCGCTACTACCCTTAGACGCCATTGTAATTACTCTGTAGTAACACAAAAATATTACATAAATATACAGTTGGTAATAACTTTGAAAAATTGCCAGAAATACAGAGAGATGCGGAGCGCACAAAAGCTGTAAACAGACTGAATCAGCGACGAGAAAATGGCGCCGTTAACGCACATCTCTGACTCAGCTGTTGAGCGCCGTATTAGCGGATCACCGTAAAGCGGAGCGCCGAAAAGCGGGGCCCTACTGTATTTATATAACATATTAGACCAGTATTAATATTGTCTCACATCAATTTTAAAGAGATGTTTCTCTAGCAGAGGTTTATTTCTGTTTATTTCAGTACTCTGGTTGGTCTGCAAACAACAAAGAAATGTACTATCCAGCACCCATTGTTTTTAAAATGCAAAATCGGAAAGAGACTATTGTCGAGTTCCTAAGGGATGCGATTAAAGAGTGAGTATGTATGTACCTATGTATCTTATATTATGATTGCACTGTACTGTCTGTGTACTTTTATTTTATGAAACACTTTGGAATGCATAGAAAATGGAAATTATTTGAAGAGTTTGTTGTGAGCTCGATCCATCACTGGTGTTTGTTTGTGGCAGTAGCTTTCATTCTACTTCATTTATTTGTAAATTGGAGTGATTCTTATGTGATTTGTTAATGTGAATGGAAATTGAAGCCAAGACTGGATGGATACTCATGCCATTAACATAACTGCCAACTGTTAAACCTAGAAGATCTTTGTGTTGTTTCCCGTTACTTCTAGATTTTTGTTGCATTAAAATAATGGTGTAATATATTTCTGACTTTTCCATATGAGCACACACTTTAACTGTATGTCTATATATACTGATCATTTACTGATGCATGTTTGTAATGAGGCAGTGGCATGTTTACTGACTTGTCAGTGTAGCAAACTCCGCTTTTGAATAGGGCACAGTTTGGTACAGACTTTTCTTGGAGGTGTAATTTCTATTAATAAATGAGTATCATGAATTTTGTTTTTCTTGTCATAAGTAATGAATGAAATAGCTAGGAAAGTTCACAAAATCTTCAATGTTTTTAAATTTTAGGGGTGGCACATGTGTGTGGGTATCACTTGTTGCTGATTGGCATAGATGCATGTGTTTTGAAGTGAGAGTCATGCATATTTTACTGGTCAGCTCATTATTGTAGGGAGCAGATGATGGATATTTACAATTTAGATCATTTATACATTCTTCACACAAACTTGGATGTAACTCAAATGGCAGAAATGTTAAATGGGTCAGTCCACACGAGGAGTTGCAATTTGCAATGCGTTGAAAATTACTGTTAGTTTGGTGTATCGTGTTAAATCAGCAGATGTGTATGTGGAATATGAGTACGGCAGATCTTATTTGGCTTCTGTTTATTTCAACTTTCAGTCAGAATTATTGATACTAAATAAGACTGTTATTACACTGTTATGTATGGATGGATTTGAGATCCAGGACTTTTCCTTTCTGTATGTTATGTTTATGAACAGTTACTTCATTATGCTGGAATTCAGTAAAATCTATTAGGGAGAGTCTGCTGTATTTAAAATCATTTGGTTTATCACAGGATTAGATATGATTATTTTATTGAGCAGATATAATATGCATAATCCATTAATGTTCTCACGATATAGGGTTCCTGATTGCACAAGTGTGCAGGTTAGGACATAACATATTTCTCGTCGCATCATATTTGTTTGATTTTTTTATGAAAAATTTTAGGGTTGGGTTTGTGGTCCAGCACTTCAGCATTTACAATCTTAGGAGGAATTCTTCAAAAGTTGCACCTTGTTACTCTAGTGTTACTATTGTTTGTTAACTCTTTTTCCTGCCCCCACAGTTCATTACATTAATAACTGGAAAGAGGTGTATATAGATGGATCATAGTATTTTAAGTAGATTCTTCCCCTCTTCAAGTCACCAGTAGCTGTCTTTCTGCTAGGTCAGTTTTGTTACTTTTCTCTTTGCATATTCTGTGGCAAGGATTAGATGTGACCTTGAACTTCCTCTCATAAAGATAGGCTGGACTACTTTTTTGTGAATAAGCTCTGTTTAAATGGAGGAATTTTACATGAAATTCTTTAGTAAGAAAGATTTTGTGCATAATGATGACTACTTTGTTGTATTTAAGTTTGTTGTTAAGGAAAGCGTAATGGATTTATTGAAAATCCCTGCCTATTGATTGGTGTCCAAGAAATTGGGATAGCATTTTATTAATATAAATTGAATTGTAGCAGGTTAGTTTTATGGTCTGCAAATTTTAGAGATTGCAGATTTGAGTGCGTAATTTCAAGGGATATTTTAAACTTCTAGAAAATAAGTGGCTGATTGCTGGATAATTTAATTATTTATGCAATTCTTAATTATACTAATTCACAATAATAGTGATAAGCAACATGCTTCAGTAAGGTTTACATTAGATGTGGTCTTTAATCTATATTTTTTATAATTTGCTGTGGTAATGTTTGTGAAACAGGAATACATTTATGTTAAGTTACTTGTTTTCAGTTTCTCAGTAAAAGACAGTACAGTAGGGCACCGCTTATACGACAGGTTAGGGACCAGACCCCTGCCGCAAAGCGAAAATCACCGAAAAGCGGATCTTTGCCTTTTTTCACTTGCAAATGTATATCAGAGCCTAATAAGATGTTTACAGTATCATATAGTGAGTGCACAATAGCGCTAGGCCTAAGAAAACGATATGAAAGTAAAATGAATATCAGTAGTACACACATTGTGGCTGGTTTGATCTTCAATCCACACAACTAAACGTTTTTCCATGTCGGCAATAAGGCTATCTCTTTTTCTTATGACTTTAGAGTTCATTGGTGTGGCACTTTTAATTTCATTTAACACTTTCTCCTTACGTCCTATCTCGGCCATAGACATGCCTTGTTCACGAAGTTTAATCATATCTAACTTGGCATTTAAAGTAAGAGGCTTACGACTCCTCTTTTTATCGCTACTACCCTTAGACGCCATTGTAATTACACTGTAGTAACACAAAAATATTACATAAATATACAGTTGGTAATAACTTTGAAAAATTGCCAGAAATACAGAGAGACGCGGAGCGCTCAAAAGCTGTAAACAGACTGAATCAGCGACGAGAAAATGGCGCTGGATGCACTTCTCTGACTCGGCTGTTGAGCGCCGTATTAGCGGATCGCCGAAAAGCGGGGCCCTACTGTAGTGGTTTTCATAAGGAATTCCCTTGGAGTATATGTCAGTGGCATTATATTTATGATTTCAAATTTGGTTGATATTGTAAAATGCGGAAGTTGAAGACCCTTGCCCTGGTACTAGTAAATTAATTGTTCTGTTTAACTGTTTGTTGAATATTGTACACTGCATGTAAAACTGAACACACATAATGTCAACAAAATTGATGTCATTCATTGGTTGATTACATGTTGCTCATCATTATTACTTAAGTAAAATTATTTGTCTCATTCAGTAATTGAACCTGGGCCTTCAAGTTAATTTTTGTATGAAGATTTTACTGTATAATTTATTGTATTGTTTACACTTTTTCTGTCAGGCTGAGAATTTGCTTTCTGGATAGGCCTAAGTGTTTGTTTTTCATGTGGTACAACAAAGTTCGAGATGCTCTTGATGTATAGAGTTGTCCAAGAAAAGGTAACTGAACTGAACTGAAATTTGTTGGAATATTTACATTACTACATTGTTTTGTTATTCTGGGATAATGTTTGCTATACATGTCAATCTTGACATGCCACTGTGTGTTCCATACATACAAGTAAGAAAGTAGTTACTTTTTATTTTTTTTAATACTCTGTATGACCTAACATTTCTGGAAAGGAATGTTTTGCACTGCATTAAGTACATGTATGTGTGTTTTCTGTGGAAACAACTGCTATTACTGATTTCAGCTTGTGTAAACATACATGAATTGTATTAATTTCAAGATGACTGCCCTGTGATGGGTAGGCCATAATATGGAAAGGATTTTAGTTATTATTGCTTAATACCATACATAGTAATTATTTGATTCCCACTCCCCCCACAGAGATGACAGTGAATGATGAGGTGTGGAAGAGAATGTAAAGAAAGAAGAGGAAAGTCAGTGGCAAATTTTTCTAACAAAAAAATATATGATATTGTTGGTGGCCAGCGAAGAAGGTTTGAACATATGATCGTGTTATATTAATGGATTAGGACCTTACTCCATGTTCCCTCTTGTTCTGCCTCAGGTCCTTTTCATTTTTCCAGTGCATTATTTACAGTAGTCTGTGTATGTATGTGTGCACATATGTATACATACAAACAAAGAAACACACATGCACACTCTTATTGTCTCTAGAATCTGAATTTCATGCAAACACTACTTCAGGCAAAGTGAGGCAGAATCAGTAAAAATTCCCAGCAAATAGTTTCATTTTGTGTCCCAGAGAAAAAGTGTGACTAATTGTTATGAGTCCTGTATTGTGAGCTGAATTTGCTTACCTCATGAAAAAATGAAATGTGTAAAATAATTAGTTCAGTAGCATGTGAGTGATCTTAACACCCACTTCTGAAGTTGCTTTATATGTGCATGAGTGAACCTTTCTTTTCACAGAAGGATATTTTTTGTTTTGCCCTCTCCTTCCACCTTTTTTTATTTCCATCTTTCCAGACTTCATATAGATAGCAGAATTCTGAATTTTGATTCATTAGTCTTTAACTGCCACGCAGGTTGTTTTTCCATATGCCACATCAAAGGTTAATAAAGTAACATTATTACAGCAAAATCATTTTAAGGGACCTTTAGGTGTTGTATTTTTTCATGTGTTTGTGAGCATTAGAATTCTGTACAGTGTTACAGAAGAAAAACATTTTATAGTGGCGTTGCCATGGGGGGATCTTTGATAGGTTTTACTGTATGAGAATACCTTTAACTTTGTGATAAATCATTATTTCAGATTTCAATTTCTCAAAAAATCTCAAATAATTTCAATTTCTCGTGAGATAAGCTGTTGATATGTACATAACGTGGTTGGTAATAGATTACATTGTGAATGAAAAGCAAAAGGAACCTTGAATGATTTTCGAATGTCTGTCAGTTTCTTAATATGGAGATGAAATGCCATTCTAACTCTTTTCCTTCTACAAATCTCTTGATAAGCGACTGGGGCCATATGTTATTCTTTTCAGTTCTGCTCATCACTATATGAACCATAATGGTACAGTATTGAGACAAGTAATTACATTAGAGATAATGCAGTTTATGCATTGGTGCATTTTTTAATAGGTACATTCATTTTTGTCTGGATACTGAACTAATATGTCATTTTACATATCTATTTAGAAAGAACTAGGCACACAAACATGCATCAGGATAATGAAATTAGTAATGCTCCTTTATTTTCACATCTGTTATGGCAATTCATTTGTCCAGGATTATTGTTGGTGTTTTTAGTATATCTGTATTATAATGTAACCAAATATGATACTGCAGACTTGAAGCGATATCTGTGCAAGTTTACATTTGATCGTGAAGAGTGCTGTAGTATTAGATAAAGGAGCATTCTAAATTACATTCTTTGTGACCTGTATTTTAATTTAAGATTTAATTTTCTGTCATTATTGTACAGTACACAGTATCTTGAACAGTAATAAAAATTGCTGCGACAGATCATCTGACCGATGGATCGAGTTCTGTCGCTTTACTTTCTAACTAGCTGATAAACTTAGTACTATACTGTATCATCAATGTTTCTGAAATTATTATTAGTTGCTTAGTTAGATGTAGTATCTGTTTAATAAGTACAAGAAGAAAAGTAGTCATATATGTTTGTACAATTTCTATCCTTAAATATTGAAAATTTTGGCAGTTTGACTTATAATGAAGTGACAAATTGTCTTACTGGGGAAATGTATTTTTACAAAGTGTTGAAGAAAGTTCATAAATTTGTTTGGAAACATAGAATGCAGTTGGTAAAGTTTGTGTAGATTTCTGTGTATGTTTGTGAGGAAGTAGGCAATTTTAATTCCCCATTATGGCACCATACATATACAGTTACATTCTGTATTCTGACAGTTCTTTATAATTTGCTGTGATAGGAAATAGATATCTGTTTGTGCAAGGGGGTCAATTATACATTGTAAAGTTATCATTTATGCAGAAAGTGTTCTGTTTCCATTACAGTAGTATTTTGTAGTATTCTTATTTGGAGCACAGCTTGAGATAAGTCTGGTCACAGAATTTTCATATAGTGTTTGGATAGAAATTTTATAAATTACTGTGAAGTTTCAACATCATGTGAAAGACACTATCTCTGGTGTTACTGAGAGAATCGATCTGAAAATTATGTCAGAGTTAAATCATAAAATGCCCATTATGTTTTGAAATAACTTAACCAAAGGGGTATATTGGTAAAGTAAAGTATTCTCAGAGGTTTTGTAACATCTTTTTTTATGTCTTGTGCAAATTTAACTTGTCTACAGAAAGTTGAATGTTTTATTTCATAATGTATTCTGCACTTTCTGTAATACATTAAATTTAAAACAATTATCTAGAACCGTGTTCTTGTATTGTATATTTTATTAGTCTGAAATTGAGGTGGTATTTCCTGTCTCCTTGAAGTAAGGGAACTCCTCGTTTTCATTTCTTTTGCATTATTTGGACCTGCCATTCCACTCCATCTTGTTTAACCTTTATCAGATCTTGTCAGCATTTAGGTTGACCATGCAATGCAGTTGTGTACTAGGAAACCATTAAATGTGGATTTCTTGTCTGGCCAGCAGACCTGTAGAATGGGAGTGTAGACTTCTTTTCTATATGGCAAGGGTTAAGCTTATAATATAACATGTATGCAAGGAGAAAGTAAAGTATTTTCTCAAAATTAAAGGCAGGAATTTATGCAGCTAAAATTTAATTTACTTTATATGTAGGTGACTACAATAGATGTTTGTGGGATATGAGTGATAAATGAAAATCAGGAATGTGAAGTATGCTGAAATTTTTTTTATTAAACTTCACAATGATCAGAAGGATCTACACATTTGTTCTCGTGATTATTTTGTATCACATAGCTCTTCTTCTTCATCTCTTATGCCTTCTTCTTCTTCTTCTGATGATGATGGAAAATCTGAAACATCTGCAGAGGACAGCTACTTTTAGGAGTAACTAAATCAGACATCTCTACCCAGACACCAATAACAGAATGATGCACTTTTAATTGGTGAGTTGGCAGAAGCTTTGTTTTGTAGTCGTACTCAAAAACAGTAAACATAGTGACACTTTGAGGTATAAGTAAAGACTGAATAAACATATCACAACTTTTTCATAGAGTTTTGAATTATTAAATAGCAAGGGCTTATCTGTTAAGCAGACTACTTACCTTGATAATGTGCTGCTTTTTCAAGGCGGGCCTCTTCCAGATATTTATTCTGAATAGCAACAACAGATGAGCTGTCCCCTTGGGATGCAGCATATGCATCTAGCAGTGTTTGGTTCAGAGTGATGAAAGATTTTCCCCATTTGAACTTGCTTAGATATAACTGAGCTTCTTCTTGAAAACCTGTTTATTCAACTAAATCTTCATTATTTATGCCTCAACAATTCAAATGTTTATATATTTTTCATTTCTGCCTACATTGCTGTGGAGAACATAAATACATATGTCATAAATGTTATTTCATAAAAAATTTCAGTAAGGAAACCTATCTGATGTGTAGTCTGTTTACATTTTTGTTGGTAGTGGATAAACCTTGAAGCTTATGCAGCAACACTTAAAATTTATACGTATTGAGCACTAGTTGATAGCAAGTTTCCATCCTGATATAAGGTGTAACAAGGGCCTTCTTCTTGTAAGTCAGTACATTAATTTAAAAAATAAACATAAGAGCAGTACATGTTCATGCTTCATAACTAAAGTTCAGGAAAAGAATACAATAAGTGCCAAGTGATTTATTTTTTAAAATTTGATCAAATAGTTTAGAAGTTGTAAGAGAACTGTCAAAATGTATGCTGTCATTCAGTTCAAAATAGTTTAAATGCATGTCTTCTTTTTTTAGAAACTACTGATCAAAATCTCTACAGTCACAATTCATGTATGAAACTTACCTTTTCACTACAAAGAAAAAGCATAGGTATAAAAAGATCTGGATCCAAGAAACATGACCAGGGAAATTCAGGTGATTACATGATAAAGAGCTTCATAGTTTGTATGCTTCCCTTCATCTTGAGTAAATCAAAGGGTCTGAGATGAAAGAAGTATAAAGGAAACAACAGATATGTATAGAATTTTTATTGGAGAATATATGGAAAGAGTCTGCTTGTGAGATGAAGATGTAAAAAATGTGTAATATTATGGGTATTACAAAATGGGTTGTAATTATGTTAATTGGTTGGGTCCAGTGGCAGGCTTTCGTGGCTTGATGTTCTAAACACAAGAAAATTTTAAGAACTTAATATTACTGGCTATTCAGGGATTTGTCAATGAGTATTCATCTGTACCTGTGATATGAAGAGCAGCTGCCAGGGCCTCCACACATGACAGGTGGCATGGCCGTCCATAATTAATTGGGTTTGCAGCAACAAGAAATGGTAAAAGGCGGCAATGTGTAGACTTCATTCGTGTGAAAGGTGTCTCATCAATTTTTGCCCACGAGCAGTCCACTACTGCCAAACCATGTGTTGAAATGATGGTTCGGTCACTGGGTGAGATACACTGGAATATAAGTACTATTTCAGAATGAACAGTGACCCTTTACTGTTCATTCCTCTGGTATCACATTTGCAAATTATTTTAATATTGTTAGTTCTGCCTAAAATTTGTCTACACTCAGATATTCACTAGCAATCCAGGAAGTTCCATACTAAATAATCCAACCCTTAGTTAATACTAAATTATGCAATTTGTAGTAGAAACAAGTATTTGTGCTGTGACATGGTCTACAACCTTGGCTTGGGCCAGTGAAGTATGTGTGGATTGTAAATAAATTCTGTTCTATTGGGCAAGGTGAGATTTCAGGTTCTCGCAGTGCTAAGTATAAAGACAGTCATCTTAATATTGACTAATATTTCCAAATGCATGTAGTAAAAGCTGACCAGATTTGGCAAGTAGCTGCTGCTGCAAACATTCTGAAATCCATTCATATTGTGGGCTGTTTATTTTGCATGCTGTTATGTTAAACTCTTGTACTTATGTGGCTTCTACACAGTGTATTAATATTAGTGATAATCGAAGAAGTCCTGGTTTCATACCTTTTCTCCCACTGGAGTCAGTACAACACCGCCAAATCGTTGCCCTAGCCTGAGTGTTCTGATGAGACCATGACGAGAAAGCTTGCGTCCAGAACATTTCTTTGGGTCACACTGACCTAAATCCCACATAGCCACAGGGAATTGTGCTCTGGTAATATATGGCTGTGAATTACCTGAAATGTTGGATTAACTTTCAAAATGCATTAGTGTTCTCATTAATGCAACAGAACTATGAAAAATGTACCAGCATGAGTTAAGATAAAATTTGATACCTAGTTTTAAGATCTGGTTGATGTGGCATTAATACAGAAGTGTACTGATTTGTGTTGTACCACTGATTTGAAGAAATTGTTCCAGGATATTTAATGGAAAAATAAAGCCAAAGTAAAACCTGCATAATGAAAGTGTCTGTTACATGTTATAGAAATTTAAAGAACAAAAATGTTATTACCATGAGAAGAATGAAAGAAAGAAATTTAAATGCTAGATAACCATGTTTTGTAACATATTACTAAGGGAATTATTGGATATTCAATATCAGTTCTAACTTGATGACTGGATAGAAATGTTACAGCAAATCATGACTATCCTCTTAAAACTTTGCATACCATGTAGTGTATTAGAATATAGAGTGAACAAACCAACAACAGCAACAGCATCTAGTGCAGCCATCTTGTCAATTACCTTTTATTTTAATTATGAAATTTGCTTGAACCATTTGACTGTATTAATTTTCCTGATGCCACTGATGATGACCTCTTGAGGTCGAAACGCGTATGGCAATAGTGTCCATTATAGTGTTAATAGTTGTTGGTTTGTTCACTCTATATTCATGACTATCCTGTTAAGTTCTGAAGGGAGCAAAGATATCCTTGGATGATCACTGATTTTTATCCATGGAATTTTTGTCTGGCAGAATTATTCAATGTTATGGTAAACATGTTGATGAGAGATGCAGAATTTGAGGTTATCATGGCAGTGAGTATGAATATGGCTTAGTTGTACTACTGTATAGTCAATATAAGTTTACCATTGGTTTGGAGGTAATTGCTGCCACCATCATCATGAGGGCGATGGTGGCAGGAAAGATCTCAAAAACGGTAGACTAGACAGTGCTACAACCCAAAAGAGAGCTATCAAGAGATATACTATTTTTCTGCCAGTTTCCACATGATATTGCAGACTTTAAAATTATTAATCTGTGTGAGAGATGACGATAGAATTATTTGTATGGTCATTCCATGAGCAGGGTTTGATGGGACAGTGTGGAACACCAAAATTTTACTTTTATTGTGCTGCTGATGCTAGGACACGTTCTACATCCTTGGCTTAGGCCAATGAAGGATTTATGGAATGTAAATAAATTCTGTTCTGCCCTCCCAGTTAATAACATTAACTTTTGGTTTATCTATTAAGAGATGTTCATTATTTTATCCCATATTGTGACTGAAACCGGTATTTATTATAGTTACGACAGGTGGTAGCATTAACCTGAATACGCATTTTAATTTTTTTTGGATAAATAAGATATTCAAGGCCTAGTAAATAAACACGGCACAAACAATTAAGAAAATATTGCATACAAATCAATCCTATCCCTTCTAGCTGGCCATGATTACCGATATATTACTTCATATGTAAGAAAGCTATACAACACAAAATTTATATGTTGGTATACGTGAAAATATGGTGGTTATGACTTTGGACGTACAATACAAATGTGATCTGCGTTTGTGTGCTGAAGTGACTGAATAGAATGTAAAACGTAAACTAAGGTACCATCCTACCATTGTCCTCGACTGATTCTTCTATTTCCAAACTGGAATCCAAGTCATTAGACTCGTCGTAATTTTTGTCTTTCGAAGTGTATTCTCTTCTCTTCCATCGGCTGTTTTTCCCTCTCTTCTGTTTATTTTTATTCATATTCAGATTTGGCGTTCCTTTAGTTACATTACATTCCAGAGTAATGCTAATACTAAATGCTTTGACAAATTACGTTACCAGTGAGAAATTCAACCACGATTATGATCGTACTACCATCCACATACATCGACCTCAAATGTGTGACGACAAAACACGCAGTAGGTTATGTCCAGTTATGTGTATGGCGGTAATATGAATATTATACTTGAATGAGATTTGAGGTTGTCACAGCAGCAAGTATGATGATGTCTTCTGGGTTGTGACACTGTGTGGTCTGGTAGAAGGTTACCAGTGTTTTAGAACTACTTGCTACAACCCAGAAGATACCCAACTTCGACGTTCTTCCTCTTATAGTACCTTTTCCGTTTTGGACAGGTCGATAGAATTTCTTTATGTAAATATTGCATTGAAGCTGTAAGACAGGAGTTAAAATCCCATGGTAAGATAAAATATCTCACCACTCATTTCTATATTTGTTTGTGCCTGTCTTTCCATTAATGTTTGAACAAACGAAACAACTTTTAGAATAGTCAGAATGAATAGAGTTTTTTTTTTTTCATGTTGTTGCATCTGTTCTATCCCAGCACTTGCCTGGAGGAAGTAGTGTCTCCAGGCTGAGACTTTAACCTGGAATCTCATGAATATGAAGCAATAGTACTAACCAACTGACTGTAACATTGAGTAACATGTTTGTAAATACAC
>NW_019059765.1:1235610-1274392 GCF_000696155.1 Zootermopsis nevadensis
TTTTTGCTTTAGAAAAACTACTCTTGATTTGCTAAGTAGATGGATAAATGAATTATTTTACATGCTGTGAATTGATTTTCCAGTGTTGGAAATAATCAGACCCATGTTATGAATTAAGTGAATGACAGCAAACCTAATTGTTACACAGATCTTTATAGTACTGGATCATGGATAAACAAATTCTGTGTTGTGAATTGGGGATCTGAAAGTATGTAAGTGTGAATGGCAACACATTCAGAAAACTGAAAATTTTTAGGATTATTAGTATTTTATGCTTAGAAGTGTTTCAGAGTGGTGGGTTCTCATTGTTTCAAACACATATCAACTGTTATAACATTCTGTTCTCCATTTATTTAAACACAGTGTCATGTCAGTTCTACACTCCTTACTCCATGAGAAAAAGTCTAGTTTGGAAATATGTTTCCATTATTCTGAAAAGATGTTTTTTTCATCTTTCAGAGTACCAGAAATAAATAATTCTATTTTGCTTTCAGAAAGTTTCCAGTTGGATTAAGAAGGCAATAAAAGGAACTAAAAATGAGGACAAAAAAGTTCAAGTTACCACATATTCCTTCTGGAAAGTAAGTGCATACATGTTATTCCCACTCATTTTGTTAGCATAACGGTTATAGGCTGTGTATTGTGGTTAACCTTTTTGATTGAAGCATTTTTGTGAGGATCAAATTATTCAAATTTATTGACAAATACAGCCATGCATATAGCTAAGCAGCTATGTGAGAATGAATTATTTGATTAATTTGCCTTTTTTGTCAGAACTCTATAACCAACTTCATGGCACAAGGCATTCCTTCCATAGTTGACGGTTTTTCAGCACATCAGATCATTCCCATGAAAGCCTAAAGGTTGTTTTCCAAGCCATTTGAACCCAGTTCTTGTTTTCACACCATTTTCATAAGGTCCTTTGAAGTTGAATATTTTCTGAATAACATTTAAAGATTAATTTCCTCCCTGAAAGAAAACAGTGTGTGTCCATTACAAAGATCAGTTGTTCTTGTCTGCAGGTCTTCACCGCCGAAGTTGAATGTATAACTTTGGCTTTCAGTTTGCGGTTTTCACCTAAAAACCAAAGCTATATGAAACATCAGTTGGTTAAAGCTATTTACAGAAATAATTGCTGTTTACTCCAAGAAACATATGAACATGCTCTGTGGGAAAAATGTAGAGTTTATGGATTGTTAAAGCAGGTGGTGTGTATATTTACCACTGGGATTTAAAGGGATATCCTGTTCACCTAGGTCTTTCAAGTTAATTTTTTTTTTTTGCAAGGTTTCATATTAAAAATTTGTATGCATTTATAATTTTTGCAGTGCATGATATGTGTTCTAACCATGTCATTTTGATCATTCTTACAGTGTTAGAACAATGCTTCTGATGTAATTTTCTCATCACATATTACTTTATCATTCATATTTTGCTCTTTTCTTTCCTTTATTCCTGACTTCATATCTGTGTGGGTCATGCTGCTTTAGCCACAATCCTTCCTACTCAGTATTCATAATCTTAACATCTCCTATTTATACGGTGTATTTTGTATAATTTAGGTCTAATGTTTTGGTTATTATATTGTTACAAGTTACAGAGTTTTTGCTGCATATTTAAGATGCAGATACTTGTGTTCTAAGTTGAAAAAGATGTGTTGAAGTAGATTGTGCATTCTTGTTTGTTTTACAGAGATTTAGTTGGTGTGTTGGAGCAGAAAGTTATTGTGGTATCATTTTTTGGAAAATCTCCATACTCTTCATTGGGTTGCAAGGCTGGTTTGATTGATGGGTTTCCAGGTCGTCGAGTGTTCCATACATCACTGATAGATGACCCTGATGTTGATCAAGAACTTCTGGTGAGGAATATGATCATAATTCTTAATAGAAAATATTAATGTTGGTAAGTAAAGCATCACTAGTAAATTTGCAAAGTTGTCATTATATCTTATTTTATTGTGTGAAACCAGTTTTTGTTTAAAGAAGTTCATCAGAATTAAAAATTAATGGCATTGTGGCCTGTCTTAAGATTGCCACATGTTCAATAATGCTCAGTGCCTTTTCCAAGTAGTTGCAGTGGAACATGGATTTGTCCTTTATTATTTTAATGTCTGATACATTACTTGAACAGCAATAAGTTTTCCAGATTTACCACTATAACTGCTCTCCATTAAGACAGTTTCAGCTCTATTTTGGGAAAAAGAAACCCTACATAATTTTGGTGTGTTTTGTTATGAAAGACTGATTGTTTGAGTGATCATTTGGGTGGATGGATGTATGGGATATGAGGAAATGGAATCATTTAAACCAAAGACAGGTGAACAGTCTTGCAGATGGCAAAAATACTTAAAGAATTTACTGATTTGCCTGTTCACATAAGTATTATTAGGGCCATATCAATCAAGGAGATGACATATTGAGCATAAGAGGGGAAACAAGAAATGCCATTGGAAAGAAAATAAATGAAGTGAAAGATTATAATATAGTTGTGAGGAAGTAAGTCATGTTGAAATATGTTTAATTTTGATTACATATCACAACTTATTGTAGCCTTATGTTATCTGTACTACATGTTTCTTCTCTCCTTATAGTGTGATATTGAAGGATACCATGATCCTAAGCAACGTGTTATTTATCTTCACCTGCGGGGAGTGTTTGATGTTCATACTCTAATTAAATCTTATGACCTGTTTTCTAAAGAATTGGAGGAAAAGGTAAGACATTAATTTGGATAATTTCTGTAAGTTAAATCGATTTAAGAGGGTTGTATTTATCTTATTGTCTTTTCTTTTAATATCTGTACTTTGCAGGGTTACTTATCAGTATGGGCAGATATGAAGTATCGTTATGCTCGCGCACTTATGTTCCTGTTTAGTGTGTCTCATATACTTTTAATATCTCATCCAACACACAACTTTGATATCAGCTATGTGCATCTCTTTCGGGCTCTTGATGTCATGAGGTAAATATTATTCTGCACATTTCACAAGGTATTTTCTTATTAAATTAAGTAAGTGTTGACATTATTTGTGATATTTAAAGTTGTAGTTCCCCTAATTTATTATGTGTTATAGCTACTTGGTTATGTGTATTATGTATTTTACACTGGATTTAATATTTGAACCTGTTTGCTATAGTAAGTCTGGAGTCATTTTTTATAAATTGCCATAGCATGGGTGAATATGGCCACAGTTCAGCTCATAGTTTTATGATTAAGTTGTCATTAGATTAGGAAGTGTAATTGGTCCCAGAAGACAGCACAATGTGTGGAAGGATTTGGAAGTAAAATGGATTACCTTGAGCAGCAGACTAACATCAGATTTTGCCAGAGACTGGGAAATCTGGAAATGGAAATTTGCAGATGTTTTGGATGGGGTATGAAAAACAAATGATGTTTTTGTCCAAGGTTTTTGATGGTAATCAGGTTTAAAGACAGTCTTGAACTATTGGTAGATGACTTCTGCAACAGTGGTCTGCAACACAACAGAATGAGGCCAATGTGAGGCAAGCTATGTGTTTGATTGTCATTTGGTAGTAGAGACATTTTCACACATGGTTCAAATTTTACTTGTTACTTGCTACACTATTCTCAGTGAGAATCTTGAGATGCATCACATCTGGCAACAAGCTGTACCATGAATGCTAATGCGAGAATAATCAAATGACTGCTAGATGATCAGTGGTGAACTCTACCAGTAAAACAAGTAACAATTCGGTCTTTATCTGAAAGATTGTCACAGGTGATGAAATCGGGTGTTTTTTTTTGTGTAGTCCCCACTGTTCCTGTTCTCAAACTTAATATGTGATGTTAATTTATGTGACATATGAAGAGTGAATATAAGAATCGCTATTTAAATATTTTTCAACTTCAGTTGCTTTCAAATTAATTTAATTTTACAGACAGAAAGCATTAGGAGGATTCAGTGAACTTTTGCGGACCATCCCTGGTCTACCAAAGGAATGGATCATTACATGTCGGCCGTGTTCTCCTCGAGTTCTGTTCCTCTTTGAATCTTGCCCTGCAATATATCGTGAAGGCAAAATAGATGTAGCAAGAACAGGTTCAGGTGAGTCAGTGATTATATGAACTGAATGAGGTGGAGCTTACTGTGTGAGATATGATAGAGTGAACCATAAATCATGACACCTAAACAATCTGTTTTGTTACTGGATCAGTTACCAGGCAGTGGGAGTTTATACCCAGCAGATGCTTATCTTCATGTATGAACTCTACATGCCAGTAATATTTATTGATATTGGAAAAGTAACACCCTTTTACCCTGTTTTGATCCATTTTAATATTATCCTCCCATATATGGCTAAGTGTTCAGAGTGGTTTCCTTCCTTCGTATTATCTAATATAAGTTTTGTGTGCATTGTCATCTCTCCCATGTGTGGTACAACCCCCATCCATCTCATCCTTTGTGATTTGATCATCATAATATTTGGTGAAGAGTATAAATTCTCCTTACTGCGCGATTTATGTTTCTAGATAGACTGAAAAACAATTCTGAACTTTGTGATAGCAACATTCCCCAAGTTTAATCTGCTTGTAATTTCTTTGTGAATGCTTTTTTTTATTACAGCTGTCATTTCAAAATATTTGAACTTTGCAAGATTCTTGAAGGATTTATTGAAATATCAAATTATAACAAGAATTTATATGGAAATGTTATGTTTTTTGTTTAGGATCTGGTGGGAAATATCCATCTATAAAGAAACTAGAACATGCTTTGGAGGATCAGATATACCATATCCTACGTAAGAGTAGGGTCATCACTAATATCAGGTATGATGAAATGAGGTGCAATGTGAGGTGGCATTTTACTGAATCTAAGAATGTTAAAGTCATTACTGAGTTGAGATTTGATTTATGACTGTTTTATACATCTGCTACTAAACAGACCTATTTTTAGACCTTCCTTAACATTAAATAGCTTTGATAGTTTCCACATCATCATTAAGTTTTTTCACAGTGACCATCTTATAAATAAAATTTGAAGTGATTGTTTGGAGGTATGTATGTATGTTGGTACTACACAAATCCCAAGTTGGAGGACCACCACTAGTCACCTGTTTACAACTACTTGTTCAATCTTTTCACAGCTGTCTTGTATATCTAGATGTTGTTTTCTTCAAGTGCAAGCTGAGGATGCTGGCAACAAGAGACTCACTTAACATGGACTGAGGCTACTCATTAAAGTTTTTTTAGAATGTGAGAATGTCTGGCCTTTTTTGTGTACTTGTAGGTTTTGTGCTGTTTTATGTGCAAACCTTCAATTTATTGATACTCTGTCATTAGGTATAAATGAAGTAAGAGAATGCAAGTTATGTTGAGAATTATGATATACAGTGTATTTCATCTAAACTAACATGTAGATCTGAATCATCTGCTACAAAATAATAGTCCTAAATGCTTATTCACATATATGAAACCTTGCATTGTAAAGTGCTCATTAAATTTTATTTTTTTACAGTTCAAATTCCTTATTTGCAATTCCAGCAAATCAGGAATTTGTGTTTGTTCAGACAAAGGTTGATCCATCCAATGACGGAATTGCTCATATGGTGAACTCACTGGTGGACTTCTGCAAGGATCCAAATGGTGACTGTAACAGAAGTAATGAGGAGATTGTTAATACATTTTCCAAAATTCACTTGGAAGTAAATGGTAAGTTGTGCTGGTAAAAAAGGCATCCATTTATTTTAGGAATTTGGGAGTATCCAGACTTTCAAACTCAGAGACTACAAAGTAAAATGTTGTGTTTAATGCAATATTGAACTTTCCTACTCTCTCATCTGCTGTGCCTGGGAAAGTGTAGTATTGCTGCATTTTAGAGATCTGGCATAGTTCATGTTATTGCCTTTAAAGAGAATCATGATTTAGTTTTAGATTCCATTGGCTATGAAATTAAAGACCAGTGTAACAAAATGGTAATCTTCCTGAGTTCAGTAGCCATTCCTGTCGTGCATTAAAGCCCTGGTTTTCAATTTCTTTCACAGATTCTAGTACCTCAGCTGGCACATTTCATCTGACATTACATAATCTGTCACCTTTCATTTACATGAGCAATGTTGCTAAGTCTGTTGCTGCTGTTTGTATATTCACTTGCATAGCATTTAATTTAAATCAGAATCTTGAATATGATGGGCATATAGTTTTTTGGTGCAAATATTTTTGAAAAAAGGGTGTGATATTTGGATAAGCATGATGTTGAGCTCTACAAACTTTTGTGTAATCTGTAGGGTAATAAGTATTAAGTAGAGCCATGGCAATACTTTTCTGATTTTCAGCAAATCCTAATTTAGTGTCTTCAACTCTTTATCCTCAACAGGTCACAACTTCAGGAGCTTCTTACAGCAGCACATTGACCAAGCATTCACAAAAGGCTTTGATGATAATGTTGGTAGACATACTTCAGCTGGATATTTTGAGGTAACTTTATTAAGTACAGTGGAACCTCGATATACCACAGACTCAGATATACTGCGGCTGTGATCATGTCCCCAAATATGATTACATATGTTTTATATCAATGAATTTCTATGAAATGTTTTGGTTGCAATATAAGACTGTATTGCTGTAGTGTGTGGGTCTGCCGCTATGGATTGGTATGTTTCTGGTTTTTCTAACCTTGGGGTTATTTTGTTCAAACAGCAAAATTTAGTGAGCACCACTTTTGGTTGAGACAGGAAGTGTTGCATTGTTCTGATGCTAATTCTGTTACCTGCACAATTACTGATGGTTGGAAATTTAGAGTGGTCTGTGCCAATAGCATTGGTGAAACATGTACCTTAAATTGCATATATTTTAGTCACCGGATAAATATACATAATATCAGGGATTCCAATATTAGATAAATGTAAATTTCACATAAAACACAGGTACTAAAGCTGTCCCCTGAAACCTGCAATATATTATGGTTCTACTGTATTTGATTCATGAGGTAATTGAAATCTTATCACCAAATTTTAGTAATGCTGATAATCTGTGTTTAGATTCCAACAGCAGGTGTGTGGTTTGAAGTATCAAACAAGGCATACAGCTTTTTCCTAAGCAGTGACCAGTCACTGGATAAGGACCTAAACAAGAACAAATTGCAACAACAACAGCTGTTGCTGAGCTCACTGCATAGCTTGCTGGACACTGATGTCAGGTTCAGTGAGGGTCGCTGTGGTAAAGTTTTACCCCTGGCTACTGCCACCTACCAGGAGAACTTGCCTCCACAATACACACGAGATTATCATGAGAGCAAGGTAACTGATGAAGTTGACCTTTGTTAAGTAACACTGAATGTTTTGTATATGAAATTCAAGGTTTTCTTCATAGTAGTGAAAATGCCTTCTGGATTTTGTGCCTTTGTAGCCTTGTAGGTGAACATTTCTTGTACATATGTAAATATTTACATACATCTTTAATTACATTCCTTGAATCTATAAGTTTGTCAGATGGCAATAGGGTGTGGAATAAGTAATAATAGTACAATTCATATTATAAAAGATGTTGCTAACACAACACAGATAACATAAACTCATTAATATGATCATCAGCAACATGTTTCATACATATATGTGTTTAGAAAATGCCCATTTTTTCATTTGTGAAGAGGTATTATGATTATATTTTGTGTGAATGCAGAAAATTAGGTTACTGAGTTGGTTGGGACACTACAGTGAAAGTCTGATTTAATTGATTTGGTCTATGATGAGAAGACAGTCTCTATTAGTTTTGTATGTACAGTCAATTCAATAATGTTAAATACAGGAATATTTTTTAGTTGTAACTAGAGTGCTGTTTCATTATTTTCAGTATAACAGGTACTTTTGGTTGCCTTTTCCAATCATATAAATATATACTTGCCAATGTAACATAATCACTTTTACAGTATTTTCATAGAATGAGTCTGATTTGTTTTCTATAACTGCATAAAATTGCATTTAGTAACAGGCTTACTTGCTGCTGCTATTTTGAGTTGGTAACATTCCACTGGCAGCTGATGGTCACTATTGACTGGAAAGGAACCAATAATTTGGTAGTTACCAACTACCAGATTATTTGATTGTCTAAAAATATTTGTGTTTTATTCAGTTTTTGGTGTGACTAAACAATCTGAAAGTTTACAGACTTATATGGCGATTAGCCATGTAGTAATGGTGAGGATAAAGTGACAATTTGTCTCTCTTAGCATTTTTTCAAAAAATATGTTTTCTTTTTAAAAGTACTGGTGTTTGTATGTGTCTGTAGCTGGCCCACGCATTGTCTGTGTTTGCTGTTCATGCACGAGGACCATTATTTGATCAGTATACAACCCAGTTGGAGAAAGATTGTGATAAATACTGGAAGAATGGCCATCAGATGTGTGAAGTATTGAGTCTTACTGGAAACCCATGTACCAACCCCTTGCATCGTGGGGGTGGTGAAGGGGCAGGAGGTGGAGAACTGCAGGGAGAAGCTAATAAGACCCTTGATGATCCTGACCCTCCCGAAAGGTTTATTGTTTTTAGTAGTATCATTATTTGTATGTTATATAACAATTAAGAGAGACATGAGGAGCTTCATAATTTATTCTTCACTTAATATTATCAGGGTAATCAAATCAAGGATGTCAAAATGTTTGGGGCGTGGGAGAAATAACAAGTGCACTTAAAATTTTAGTCAGAAAACTATAAAATGGATCTTAAAGAAACAGGGTATGAAGGGTTGATGTGTCATCATCACTGATATTTAAAGCTAAGTCAAAGGTAAACTTGTCTCTCTGTCTAAGCAGCATCATTCCACGAAGGCATACAAAGAGCATGGAAGAAGAGCACATTTTTGAGAATGTGGCATGATGTAAAGCTGAATAACCATCTTCATGCTACAGCATATTTATTCCTTGGAGAAAGAGCCCTTGGTATCCATTGGATATTGACTATAAAAAGGAGAATTGTGCAGAAATTACATGTGAAAAAGAATGAGAGGGAGAGAAGAATTGATATGGGTTGGGAAATGACTAAATTGACTTGTAATCCTCATGAATCATAATTAAGGTATTGCAGTATATTTGAGAATGCTAGTAAAAGAATTATTTTGGTTATAGGGACCCACCTTCACATAATTATAGTAATATTATATGTGCTAGTTAATTGAGGAAGACTTCATAATTTCTATTACATGTATTTTGTATATGTGACCATGGTCATATATTGTGATCCATTTGTATAACTAGTACAGAAGAACATACCAAACACTATTTCATAATTTACCATGAAAGGTGTATTTTAGTAATATACTTTATTGGAGTTTTAAAATTGATTGATAGTCTTGACCGAACTCAACTTCCGCTGAAGGAACATTCAAGTGGTGTTCGTTATGTATCTGCATGCAACTGTGGAAGAAAGCAAGGCCCACGAGAGGATCCATTCACAATGCGAGCTGCCAATTATGACTTCTATCAGGTACTAGGAGAGGACTGTGGCTGTAATCATCTAGAGTCCATTCATTTCCCAGTGTTCCAACCAAGTACACAAGATTACAGGTATGAATCAAATTTGACATTCCTGTGAATTGCTGTATATATTAAAAAAGTGTAAAATGGAAAACATGTAACAAGCACCTTTTTAAACTGGCACAAGAATTATTTGATGCTAAGCTTTTCATCTGCATCATATTCCCTGATAAACCTGGAGAAGGTGACAGGCTTTAAAATTTGGCTTCAAATGGGATTTTGATGCTTCATATGGTACTGAAATAAAACCACAGGTAGTGAAGGTGTGGATAATAAGTGTCATCTATATGTTTCAAAATAGTAATGTCCATTTCTAAATTTGGAAGCTAAGAAAATAATTGATTTGTCAGTTTTTTAATTGTAACATTTTGTCTACAGGGCAGCCCAACTGTTCTCTAACAAGTCAGCTGCAGGATTTTTATGGAAAGACGGTGGGACACGTGGAATGGAAGGAAGAGAGTTAAATGTTAGTACACCGCAGGGAAACACACAAGGTTTCAGTTTGGGTATGTGGAAATTAAATCTTTTATGACCATCCTGTGATATTTTGTATATAGAATCACAGTACCAGCTTGTAAGGAATGGGATTTATGTGAATTTTGTTCTCATGTGGTGTACACAGTTTTCAGTTTGAGACAGTATGTTCCATTTCTTCTGTCCTAAGGCACAGTGCCTCTTGCGGAGTATTCTCCTAAGATATGTATACAGCATATCCAGTGCTAGATAGATTACATGAACTAGTGGTTAAATGTTGAGAGTGTTTGCTTCATATGTTCTGAAGTGGCAGCATGAAGTTTATCATATAAAGAAAAGTGGCAAACCTTTTAGTCTGGGGATTAAATGGGAATTGCATGGTGCCAAAGCAGGTTTGGGTTTACACTTCAGCTGTTATTTTCACTGTACTTTGTTGCACAATGTTAGAAGTGTTCAGTTTGACATTATTGTGGTGGAGGAGCCATGTCTCATTGAATGATACTGGTCATTTTATTGCTAACACAACATAATATTGAATGCAAGACTATAGTATAGGCTTCTTCATTCATCATGATTCCTTGTGGGATGTACTGTATAAGACAGATGCCTTAAAAAATCATTGTCTTGCAGCTGACAGCATATCAGTGTAGTTTTTCCAATTGATTTTTTTTACACATTTTCAGTTTCAGTAACTGAACTTTCGTGTTTGAAAATTGGGTATTGTATTTGTAGGTTATCCAGGAAGAGAAGAAAGCTTCATCACCAGTAATATTTTTTCACCAAAATGTCATGTTCTTCCAGTGATTTTGATGAAAATTCTGAGAAAATTTTTTTTGCTCCTGAAACATTTCTGTGCCATTTTGGCACATTCTTTTTAATTTTTAGATCTTTGGTCAAACTAAGACTTATAGTTCCTATTTTCATGTTCAGTTCTTCAGCTGTCT
Source organism: Zootermopsis nevadensis (assembly GCF_000696155.1). The sequence continues at coordinate 1,246,516 of NW_019059765.1, forward strand.
TCCAAACATTGAATCAATGATTAATTATTTGATTTGTTGTTGTTTTTTTCCTCTCCCCCATTTGAATAAGTTCCTGGGATGGTCATTCCTTTCATTATCTGTAACATCTTCCTTTCAGTCTTGAAACTGTTTAACCCACTTAGAAATTATACACATTGTTACTTCTCCATGAATTTGCTGTGATACTTCAGAAATGTCATTAGTATTTTTCTCCAATGTTACTAAAAACTATTGATTCTCTGCTTTTGCAGGATCAGTTCTTGAAACCAGAGAAATTTTCTTGCTTAAATAAAAGATTTTATTAAAATTAAACAAGTTTTTACTATATTGTTTAATGTATGTTGTTGGTACTCTATATCATTGTCAGAACATTGATAGCTCACATTTGATTAGTTGCCAGTAGACTGAGGGTGTAATATCCCGTGATTTGTGGTGGATTTGAAATTCTCATATCCTTTTGTCTTGAATTGGGTCAGTATTTTGTAAGTTAAAAGTTGATTGTAAGATGCTTTGATACAGATTTTACTTTCTTTCTATTTAAAAATTAAATGAAAATGTTTTATGTTACTGTCTGTTATTAAGTATAGTCACAGAATTTACCTTGTTTCATATTTGGCTTTCTGTGAATAATTTTATTCTGAATGATATAGTGATACATGGACTGCTCATTTTGAAAGTGCATTTTCATTACTGACAATTAAACCTGCCATTTATATTTGTAAAATGTACAGTAGCCATTCAGTGGCTGGAAATGTTATGCAAGAGTTAGTGGGTGATTGAGTCAGCACAACTCTTGCAGTTGAATTTTGTGACTTGAGAAGAGGAAACTGCAATAAGAAGTTGGTTTTATTTGTCTGATGAACAAATAGCTGCTACAGGTGATGTCCCGAAGAAGAGAGTCATGCAGATGATTGAGAATGACGGGTAACTAGACATTGAAAGAAATTGGATAAAATAAAATGTAACATTTCAAGAGTTTGTTTCAGTAAACAGAGAGCTTTGTACTTCTCAAACAGAAGGGACTCATGATGATACATTAGAGATAACTGAAGATGAACCAGAACCGAGATGCGAAGGTGAGAGTGAACTACAGATACCTCTGGGAAGTAAAACTAATGAAGATGTAGCAATACTACAGAGACTTTCCCTTATCTCTAATATATTGTAAAATAAAGTTTGAAAGTATTCAGATATTTGGACAAGTTGAAGCAGATGGCATTAGCATTCATAAAAAATTTCATGGATGATTTTTATGAAAAACTGTAAAGTGCTACTATTTAAATTATAAATTTATAGTGATATTCATTGTGTTGGGAACATATATATTTAATATAGCCTGAACAATATAAGATACATTTTTTATAATGGAACCTATTCAACATTAAAGTTCCCTGAAATAAATTATGTGGAGATCTTAACAATGTTATTAAATAGTTTTCTAGATTTTAGAAGTGTTGCAGCCTGCAGGTATAAGAAATTGTGGCATACAGCTTTGCACCGACTCTTTGTAAACTAATTACTTGAAAACGTACCCACTAATTAGAGTTTTGAAACAAAGGAGGTTTGAACCTTGCATAGAAGAGAATAAAGACAGTTATAGAAGGACGTCTCTCTCACATAACTGTGAGACAGATATGTGGAGTGTAACTGTAAATTGCTGAGCAGTCTTATTATACTTGCTGTTAACAGTGGCTTCCAAGATTTAAACTAATTTTGCTGTATAAACTTTGACTTAAATGTGGTGAAATGGAAGATTTGAGATCCATGGATCATTTCTCATGAGGACAGTGTTTCTTCTTATGAGATTAAGTACCCAAGTCAGAGGATGAGTATTTAAAAGGACAGTGATAATTTCCTCACTCATCTGAGTCCTCCAACCCTTACCCTCTTTCCTAAGCTTTCTTCCCCACCTGGTGTACCTTTACAAATCTTGTGATCATTAATGACATTTCAGTAAAGAAACTTTAAACCTGAGAAAAACATGAAGCAGCTACATTTCCTAACATGTTTATGTTATGTACTTCTGTTGTAGCTGGATTTGTGTCAGGCCAGTCAATGGGCAGTGATATTATACAGGAAGAGACTGTCAGTCGCTTGAGTCCAAATCCACCACGAGGTGATCACAGCCTGCCTGACACTAGTCATGAAATTATCATACAAGTCTCAGATGCTGATTCTGACTCTAGTAAAGGTAAATATTGATGCTCTTTTTAATAGTGTTCTTATAAGCTAATGGGTAGTCATGTACATCGTCTTTGTATTGATTCGTGTTTAGTAATTGGATAACCTTATATGTACAATTTGTTTGTGTAGTGTTATCCGTTGTTCCCTTCCTTTTGTTTTTGTCCATCTCTGGTCTGGTTGATGGACATATGTAACTGGTTTTCTGTAGTGCAGAAGTGGTCAGTGTCTCTGCTGGTTTGTTGAGTGGCTATTACATCATTCATAAAATGATTACCATTTTTGCATTATGGTGGTAAATACTAGAAAATTTGGCAGCAGGGATATATGTATATGTTCATAAGATTGCCATACTAAGTAATGACTAAGTATTTCAGTACAGTTTATTTTTGTGAGAAACCCAGGTTTATTTTATTTATTTATAGTTTATCTAATGATGCTTTTGCAGTAGCTCAGATTATATAGCTTTTGTGTTGTGGCCAAATTTATGGTACTGTCCCAGCATTTGCCTGGAGGGACTAAAGAAAACCACAAAGAACCCCAGTCAGGATAGCCGGTCTCCGGGCTGAGATTTCAGTTTGGAGAAACCCAGGTGAAGAATAGATACTCTGCTAGTAAACATATATAAGACAGACCAGAAGAAGAAAGTATCAAGGTTTTGATTGGAGGCAGCACTGATATTCTGCTGAATTGTCCATTAATCTGATATGAAACATCCTGCATGTACAAGTGAAACTGTGTTTTAAGAACAGACTCGTATGAAAGATGTGCCAATGAATGAGTCCATAACAATTTTTGAAGACATAATTTTACTCAGACATACAGAAGTCATGTTTACCATACTTATACTTAGTGACCTGTTTTTGTGGGACATATCATTGACTTTCATATTGTATTATTTAGCTAGCTCATCACCATGTTTATTTACTTGCATGTAGTAATATGGTAGAGTTTGAGGTCTGTGGGTTGGTTCTATTGAGCTTATAGAGTGTGGTTATTTTGTGCTTTTCTTGAGACTCAGCACACAAATCAGAAGATATTATATGCATAATGGCAAAGATTGACAACACATACATCTTGCTATTTCTGTGTTGTGCTCTTATAATGCATTATACCTTATATTTCAACATTTTTATGGGATAGGTTGTTATTTTCCTATATCTTACATTGTTATTTAGATCAATGTGTCTACTGAGATTTCTAAGCTACAGTATTTTGTGTAACCCGTTATAAGATATTATGTAACTGGCATTAGTGTGTTTCAGAATTTTTGATAACAGAGAAATCTTTTATTTTTTAGCTTTAACTTTTATTTGTTTATTTCTTAGATAAATCCTTGGTTCGACAGCCCAGCACTACAGAGTACCTTCCAGGGATGTTGCATGCAAACTCACCAGCTGGTTTGTTGCCACAGTTCCCATCTTGGTCATTAGTGTGCTTGGGACCATCATCCCTCTATTCACATAACTTGGGACTCCAGGACCAGCAACAGGCTGGATTACTTGGTGGCTCAGCCTACCTCTTACCCTGGGATGTTACAGTCAGACTAGAACATCACAGGTGTGGTATGATGATGTTATATGTGATTTAACGTGTGCTTTGCAGCAGTGTAGGAGTGCTTGTTGGCTCCTCTGTTTCTGTTCATCTAGTTGTCTAAGCACATTTTGAGTTTGGTGTTGATAGTTCTTGCTAAAGTTTATGAATTAAAATCATTTTAGTTCAGATTTGACAAGGTATGTATTTGTTTTAGGACATATTTCAGTAAATATTGGCCAGATCACAAAATGGTAAATACAGAAGTCATGGTTTTTAATGAGGTATTTTATATCATATTTATAATATGTGTATGTTGTTTCATTATAGCAAGTAAAATAATCAGCACTGTTAATTTATTTACTTTACATGTTTGGAAATTGTCATATAAACAGAGAGCTTTTTCCAGCACCTTTGTCATAGTGGCTTATTCCTAACTAGCTGCCACTGTATCAACTGTATTTGCAGTTTTTATTCTGAAGCTGTTAAAAGCAGGTGGTCAGTAAATGTACCATTAATCTATACTCTGTGCCTCTGTAATCTTAGAGAAGAAAGTACACATTGCAGAATGTACTATTCACATTATCTGACAGTTTACAGAATGGTGGCCAGAAGGGTCAGAGGGACCTTAATATGAGAAGCTGTGTACATGCTTTACTAAATACTATTATACAAAAATTATCTATTGCACGCAGTATGAACGGTGTGTACATGTAACACTGAACTGAACACTGCCACATAGAATAATATTTTTTATCTGTGAACACCTGCTTTGCTGTCCATTGCGGAATCCAGTCCAAAACAATCTAAGAAAAAATCACTAATGTGGAGTGCAGAAAAGTGATGGGAACAATAGCTATGAACACCTTATTTCCTTTCAGTTTTAGTTGGTGAGAAATGTCCATCATGTGACATACTTTGCTGTCATGCAGAAATGTCACTTCTGACAATGCAATATTTAACCTATATAATATTTTACAGTGTATCTTATGAGCAGTCCTGCTTGATGTACATCACACTCGCATACTGCTGAACTGTTAGCCACAGGGTGATTGTTCGATCAGCAGCCCTTTATTACAGGGATGTAAATCACCTTTCATGTACATTAAAGGTTAAATGATCTATTTAAGCAGGTGACTGAACCCAAAATAACTTAGTGTCACATCAGAGCAGGTACTAGCTACACAGGCAGCTGATATTATGCCTTTTAACACATGTTGTGGCAAACATATTCAGAAACATTTCCTTGTTTGTATGTGTGCTGTGTTGCGTGGCCATTTGTTGGGAGTCAATTTGTTTTTGTAACAAACACATTTTGATATTTAGGGATCGAGGAAGTGGGTGGCCAACTGTTGGTGATCAGTATGGCTCAAAGGGAAAAATGCAAGCAACCAATCAACATTCAGGCACTGTCTTGCGTGGTCGTAAAGGAAAAGGCGGAAATAAAGGTATAAATATAAGGTTATATGATATTTGAGGTTTTCAAGGGAATAAAATATGTCTTTTGGTCTTTTGAGTTATGTCACTGTGTAGTTCATGTAGGTGGTTACAAGTGTCTCTGATGAACATGATTATACCCATATACAGGCAAACCTCGATTTGCACCGATTCAGAATAACGCTGCTTTTGAAACCAGCAAGTCAAAAAGTGAAAAAAATATATTTTACTTTTATTTATAACGTTTTACAATGTTTCTCATACTGATTCTTATACTAAATTGTAATTCGTACATAGCCGATTTTGAATAAAAATTGTAAATACAGTCACCTCTGCACTCATTGCTAAGTAGTTGCGAGATAATCTCCTAAAAATCCGCCAACATTGTGAAACAGTCACGTGAGCATTGGTCTCACTTCACGGTGAGTCACTTGCATTCAGCCTGATAAGGGAGTAAGGAAAAATGTGCTCAGTTCGCTTTTTGTTGACACATTGAATGTGCTGAAAACTGTGTGCTAAACGTGTTTGTGTTGTTGTTTGACCACTATTCTGCAATAGCAACTGTTTTATATTTATAAATTGTAGAAGAGCCACCATGTCTGGTAAGAGAAGTGAATGTGTTGCTAAAAAGTTGCGTAGGTCTATTGCGTTAGAAGATAAGATGGACGTAATTCGTAGAATAGAAGGTGGTGATCCCCGTCGTAATGTGTGCAGAAGTATGAAGTTGCCTCCCACTGTGACTACCATAATAAAAAATTCATATAAAATAAAACAGTCAATGCTATAGGCTACGAGAGTAAGTGCAACGGAAGTGAGTTATAGCAGAAGTAAACTTTTAGAAAGAATGGAGAAATTACTGTTGCAATGGGTGGATGACATGAATCAAAAAACATTTCTTTGACTGAAATTGCTATCACGGATAAGGCGAAGTCAATTTTTGAGGAACTTAAGTCGTCAATATTTGGGTACTGGAAACAAATGTCATTGACTTCCCTTTGATTTACATTATAAAAAGAGTTTCAGTTTACGCCAGTTCGTCCAGGAACATATCCCCAGCGTAAATCGAGGTTTACCTGTATTGTAATTAAAAAGTATAGTAAGTAGAATTTGAGGTTTTCATGGTGGTGAGTATGAAGATGGCTGTTTTCTGGGTTGTAGTGATTAATAGGATGGAGGCTGCAAAGACCTCTGAAATGTTGGCAAACTTCTACCAGACTATAACCCAGAAGATATCCATCTTCTTAAATAGTAAAGGCTTATAGTATCCATCACACAGTATTTATTCCACTGAAACTATTCTATTCATGTTACATTGAAGTCCCATGAAACAAAAGGACCTCATTGCACTAATTTTTTGGACCCTTGCACACAGTGTTTTGCCATCTAGTGTGATTACTGAGAACATTTAATTGCTCATTTGTTATGTTCTTTCATTGTTTTCTATGGGGTTTGCACACATTTGGATATTTCCTTTGTGGACAAACATCAACCAAAACACTTAACACCAAACTGGCATACAGCATACACATTAATATGAACATATGTTAAGCTAGAATGCAACAGAATTTATTTGAGAGTATTAAAAATGAAAATGCCAAGTAGATGACCATTGAGGAGATGAAGGATTATGTGGAAAGATCAAGTGAGCTAATGTATACAGAAGAGATTAGGGATAAAGTGGTGATAGTTTTAAAAATAGTGATTATGGATGGGAGTGAAAGGGAACACAGTAGGCTTTGTCATATGATGACCCATACAGGTGGTGAAAACATCAGTGGATAATGATGTTGATAATGCATGGTCCTGCAGTTTATAAAATGTTTTATCTATCCCTATATATGTAAACCTTACTGCACTAATACATGGTGATGAACAAATTATGAGAGTAACAGCCCATCCAACAACATATGTCCATATTTCAGATCTGTCGGAATTTGTGGTGAAGATTTTTGTGGGTGTGGAGTATGAGTGTCCTCGAGGTCACCGTTTCATGTGCTCAGCTCCTGATAAAGTCCTAAAGACAACTGGTTCTGGGTTGGTAAAGGACAATGGCAATAAAGTGACTAGCAATGATATGTCACTGTATTTCCCCTGTCCATGCAGGTGAGATATTACATGTTAACAGTACTCATAACTGATTTTACAAGATGTTTTCACATATTGAAAAAGTTATCACTATGATGTCTTGTTTACTTGAAGTTCATGAAATGAACACATTGTTGATAGTGCATATGTCCATCCAGTCATACATTTTATCTATGAAACTATTGAATGGATTTTTATTAAATTTTGTATTTGTGCTTACGCTTAAAGTTGGCAGGCAAATTTCATTTTGGTGTTTATGAGTTCAGTATTACTTAACACAAAACTCAAATCAGACTTTATAAATTTTTCCAAAAAGGATTCATCATGTAAATAACTAGGGTATGAAAAAATAACCAGCTTATTAAAATGTACAAATTTATTTTGAAATATTTTTTGATGTGATGTAAGCCTGCATTTAATAAAATGCAAGGCAGAGTAACATATGATCCAGTGCAGTTTATGTCTGTGCAACAATAGATTTTATCTTAAGTAGATAATAATAAGAAAATTCATCATTGTCTGTACTTTGTTCAAAATCAGAATCTGTGAAATGATTCTGGCTTGAGTTGGACTCTGTTCTTTGATAACTGTTCCATGAGTCCTGTGAGTTAAATTGCATTTTGTTGAATTATTATTATTATTTATTTGACTGCAAATGGGTTTTTACCTGGTGGCAGTGGTCCTACAATAAGACACAACAAAACAATGACACAGAACAAAACAATAAGACAAAAAAAATGAATGTATATTACCTAAGTGTGCTATTAACAACATAAGAAGATATGTAGGATTGAAGCTCTTTGCAGCAGGAAAGTATGTTGTATGAATTCTGCCTCAAACTCCATGTTATTTGTACATCAACAGAGTTTGTTTAAAATAGTCTGAGGTTGTTATTGTTTTGATTCTAGCAAGAGTACACAATACAGGGTATTTTATGATCTTATTTTACCGATATTTTTCTCCACAGGAATGCAAAGCCATTGGTAGCACAACTAATGCGCATACATGTTGTAACACCAAAAGCACCGATACACGTTACACTGAATCCCCGAGTACAGCCAGCTCCATCACCCTGCCCAGTATTTGTTACAGGTTGTGAGCAGCCTTTGAAACTCTCACAGAGTGCATATTGGGTTCTTCGTCTTCCGTATCCTTTTATATTATAGTTTTCTGTGATGTGTACATCAATCTCAATCTATACATTATTTAAGAATTTAGTCTGTACCTCAAAGAAAATACAACACTTCTCCATTTCAAGGATAAATTTATGCATTCTTCACATGATGTGCACATACAAGATGACCATGTTTGTAAATCTGTCTGCATTATTAAACTCAAGAACCACTAGATGGCTTTGGATGAAGTTTGGTATAAGGTCTAGCCTAATTTCCTACAATTAGTAATACAAACATGGCAGACAAATGAACTTGTGAGGTGGGATTGACATTAGCACTGCTTATTATAGGATTATAAAGTGATGTGTGATAATAGATTTTTGAAAAGTACACAGTTTTGGTAAGTAATTCTTTGAATAATATAAAGTAATAGCATGGTGGCTGCATGAAACAGAAAATTGACTTGACCAGGATTTGATCCCATGATCACATGCATATGTGTCCAGAGGCAATTTGTATTGTATTATATTATATTGTTACTGATTACAACACACATAATTATGGAACTGGTGTGAATGTCTTATTATTAATACAGGTTGCATTTTAATTTAATCAAAAGTACTTCTGCTTCAAACCCATTATTAAAGCAATAGATATGTGAATTAAGAAAAACTTTATTATAAATAGTGTCTTGGGTTTACTTATGTAAATGAAGTAAGTTTGTTTGTTTGTCTCTGTCTTTAATGCTTGTAGGGCTTTGTTGTCCTTAACCTTTTCTATAGCTATGTATATGCGGGTGAACATGGGCCATATGTGGCACCTAAACAACCAGTGCCACTAAACTATGGTCGTTTATTGGCAGGAGTATATGGGATCACAGAAGTACAGGTATCAGAAGAGAAATAAAGCCTTATGTTTATGTTAAGAGTACAGTTATGTTGTATTAATATGTATTCCTGTGAAATAAACAATACAACCTACATGAAGATAACCTGTGTAAAATAAGACCACCTTTCCATTTTTCAGTATAATGAAATAGAGTATGCACAAATAATTATTGAACACGTGCAATCCAGAAGTATTAATTTCTCAGTATGTCCTTCATGAACCATGTAAAATTATTTTAAGATTGGCATTGGCATTACAAATGTAATTTATGTTTGTAGGGCTAGTCCTATGATGTGCAGGGGTGATGAGTTTATGTGGAGCTCCATCACAGTATAATATAATTAAAGAAAAACGTTCCATACACACTACAAATTAATGATTTTATGGTGCATGAAAGGCAGGATGCAACAGCATGTATTCCCTGTAGGATTTTTTGAATGAACCACAGTGACAAGGAAAAAAGTCAAAAACATGCAGACTCACCATTATGTACAGTTACATATGCTGATTACCAGGTGTTATTAACAGAAAAAGACATTTACAGAAATAGGTTTTTAGTTTGAACAAAATTGAATCCTGATATAAAGATTTTAGAAATGAAATCAAATTGTTAGTGACGGAAGTACATAAGAGCAAAAATTGTAGTAAATTGTAATTTTTACTATAGAAGAGTATGTGTTCAGAAAAAGAAATGTGATGAAAATGGGGTAGTGGAGATAAGCAAAAGATAGTCCAAGTACTCATGTGGTTTCTTAAATGAACTTAGTAGTTTGAAGCAAATGTTAGGCCTATAGGAACATGTAAACAGACGGTAGAAGCAGTGCAAGTGACATTCGTGGGAGGATTGAAAGGACCAACAGCGAAGTAAAGCTGCAAAGACTTTGAGGTTAACATATTCACCGTTGGCATTAAAGAACACTAAAAGAAGGTAGCCAGTTTAACGACTACACGTTACCAATAAGAGTTCTTAACTATAAACCCCGAGGAAAGCGGGATTTACTAACACTACGAATGTAATGCTGTTAAGAGTCTGTTTAACTTTGGAACGGGTCGAACGAACAAAACCTGTAGTCAGGAAGTTACATTTGGTGGTGTGGTGATAGGTACTGCCAACTTCGTTCTCACCATAATGGAATTTGTTACTTTTCATTCAATTGTTCCCTTAACCCCTCTTCTTTTCTTTTTCTAAGACATTCCCAATTCATGTGAGTCGTCTGTTCGTCACTATTTCCTTCCGAAAGTAAACCCTAGAGGTTGCGTTTTGTTAATTATAAACGTTGGTTCCGTAAGCATGCTGAACATTGGCACGTACAAGTGGAACCGGAAAAAGACATTTTAGCGGGATTCTTCGAGTGTCTTCATTCATTTTTATTATGTATGTAGGTAACGCGTGCTTCATATGTTGTGTTTTTATTTTGTTTGTAAAAAGTTATTCTTTTATTCTTAACTGCAAAATCTAAATTAAACTATAAAAACAAGGAGGTGGCATAGTTAGTACTTTAATTACAAGTAAAGGAAGGTCTTGATGTACTATCATGCAGAAGATTCTTAAAATGGATGAAGATATGGTTATCAGGAATTTGATAAAAGATCGTTCCATTGAAATTCAGCTTCAGACAGCTCCATCTTATATTAAGCTGTTTCTAAATGAGTCTGTCGATGACAGTATAGTACTTGTGTACAAGAAATTGGTAGGTTATATATGGTATTACCACTTAAGTTTGTTTGGATTAGGCACCAGGAGATATAAATGCACATGAATGCAGTGTTACAATTCTAAATATATTTGCATATGTAGAAAATGTATTATTTTTGTTTATATTTTGACAACTGAAGATTCATATGTCTTGTGTTAAGCTGTATCTTAAAGATGTATAGGTTAAACAGAATAAAAGTTGGATTTAAGGTTTTCACGGCAGTGAGTCTGAAGATAGCCATTTTCAGAATATGAGTTGTTGGACAATACTTTAAGCATTTAGAGTGCCAATGCTTCTGTGTATTTTTTATGCTTGCATTAATTTTGCTGATATATAGTTTAATATCTGAGGTCATTCTGTGTGCAGGCAAAGAGGAACGTAACAACAAATGGAGTCTCAGCACCAGACTGTAGTGTAGGTAAGAAAACATTTTAGAGTTTTTTAATTGAATGTAGTATTTTGTTTTTAGATTAGTTTGGATGTTCTAGATATAAGAAACTTACTTCTGAATATTTCTGATAACAGCATACATGAATGTAAAATTCAAATTTCATGAGTAGAATACAGGCTGAAAGCCATAATTCTTCAGAAGAAAATTTCAGATTCCGATTATAATGTATACAACATAAAGTTCATATTTAATCACCAAAAGACAGAATAATATCATAGTGTAAAAATTTCCAGCAAATTCTTTGGAAATACTGTTCAAATAAAGTAATGTGTGTGTATGTATGCACACACATTGTACCTTTAGTATGCATACAAAGTGTCTTTGTTTTCATTCCCCAGGGTGATTGTAATGGACCTTACTGGAACAAGTTGATGGGACAGACATATAACATTTCTGTTCATATTTCTAATGTAGAATTGGTTTCTCGTCTGCCTTATTCTCAGAACTCTCTATTTTATTTAAATATGTGAATATTTTTTAGATCATAGATTGATTTTGCAGGTGTTCATGTTGTATAGTGGGTATGAGCTGGTGACATTTGTGATATATTTATAAGAAGCTGGTAGATATAATGCATATTCTACTAGTTTTATAACCTACCACTGAATTTCAGTTACAGTTGTATATAATCTGTAACCAAGTGTGGATATTTATAACTCTTCTCTGCATTATGTTCAGATCATCATGCTTAACCATAACTATTTGGGTTATTATGCTTTTTCGTGTCAACTTTCAGTCCACTGAAAATCTTGTGTTTAGTTAAAATTGTTGAACTGTGGGAGGAGCATAATGTGAGGTGGTGAAGTGGAGATAAGTTGTTATTTTGCAGTCTAATGCAGGTGGAAATTTAAATAATACAATTTTATTTACATCTTCCAGACTTGGATCTGACAGGTTCTCCTTTGGCATTCCCATTCATTTCCTGTGATTATGATGTTGATGACACATTTATTAGTGAACCAATAAAAAACTGGCAGAAAGATGAAGAGAGTCAAGGCTCACTCTCTGTAATTAAAGCCAGGTTTGTATTGCTAAGATCATACATTGTTATCTGGATTGTATATATTTCATAACTTTTTAATAAAATCATCCTGTAGTTAGGAATGCTTGTGGACTGTATATTTATTATTGAATTATATACTAAAGAAACATCTTTGCCATTGAATTTTATTGCATTTCTTATAAAATATATCTGATGCAGAACAGTGTTTTAATTACCTTACAGTTTCTACATTTTATCATATTAATTTGGCAGTGTCCATTTGAATTTGCTATGATATGCTGTACTGCTGTCTAAATGTGTTTGGATGCTAAACCATTTTAGGTTAACATTCATAATCATAACTGCCACCAGAGAAATTTATCTGCAGAACTTATTGAAACTTATCATAGAAACAATAGATTCCATTGGCAGTGATAAATGTGGGAAGAAACAAGTTTATAGTACGTTAGATTTGTATTTGAGGAGTGTCATAATTTATACTTGACCTAACATCATCCAATTTTGCCATAAGATAGCAGGATGAAAACCTACAATCAGCCCTTTCCCACAGTGTTAATTGTGTCTGTGTTTCTAGGAAGATACTAAGTCTATGCAATCTGCATACACACCATTGGAAAGTGCCTATTTGGGTAGTGTGTGATGGTTCAGATTATCAGCAAAGCATTTTGCTATCAACATTCTGTGACAGAAAGAGTGGCTGGGTGACTCGTAACTCTGTGAAATTGTTGGGGCACTGGAGTTACACACAGGCTGAAGAATATGCAGTTAATGTGAGGAAAGAACACCTTTCCATATCTAGAATTCCAGGATGTGAGGTTTGGAAATTTATATTACTAATATTCACATCATACATTTATATTACTAGTATAGGAATGCTTTGTTGCAAACAACAGGATGTAAAAATATCAGTATTAGATTCAAAAGACATGTCACATTCCAGAGAAATTCTCCACCCCTTATTCTTTTAGGATGAATACAGCTTATAATGAAATCCTATAGAGGGGAGGTTGCAATCTACAGTGTGCAGGAGTGTTTTGTACGGTGTACATACATTTTTGTAATAGGTTTTCTGTCCTTTTCCCCCTGTTTACCTGATGAAACTAGAATCTAAATTACAAAATATTTTAATTTTATAATTCATTTGATGGATAAGGTCTGAAAGAACAATTTTATCTGTCATCATCGTTAGTTTTATAGTCATTAAACCCTGTTTGTATGAATGGTCTTGGTCTGCCCATTGTTGGTTTTTGTCGCCCTAAGTTTCATCCTCGCCTTGGTTGGTAATGGAACACCATATTGTGAAAGGAGATTTTTTCTGAATGATTTTTTAAAATTTTTATTAGTATCCTTATAGTTTTTCATAATAATAGTTTCATAGTAATACAAACAATTTAAATGACATTCTTTCACACAATTAAAACAGTAAGGTATATTTGTTTGTGTATTTTTAAAATTGAAAATACAATTTAAAACTTTGTTCTGTAACATATATGTTCTTGTGGTTTGAGCTTTTTAAGTTTACCCTCATGTACTGGAGGTTGCTCATCCCTTCTGTATGCAGTTTTCTTATAGTCATTTTATAATTTATACATTATTTATTTTTATTTCATAATGTTGTCTATACTGCTTCCAGGTGAAAATTCTTACGACACAAGTGTATAACATTCTAAGTTCTACAGGCCACTTTGGAAAGTCTGCACAGTGCAATATATCAGTTCATCTGTCATGGTCTAGTTCATCCCTTGTGGCCTCACCTCCACTGTATGCAAATGCTGTTGTGGTAAGAATTTATTAGAGTAATTAAATTAAATACTTTAATTTTGAGAATAGAGCTGTTTATATATGCTGTTATACTGAGAGCAATGAAGACATTTTTATGCTGGTTAAACTCTAATTTTGTAAGTAAAATTAACAGTATTATCAAATGTGATCCCACTGAGTCAATGTAATAATGCAGCAGTATACTGTAGTTGTAGTAAGCACAGGTAGTAGAAGTTGCTTTTAAAGTGATTTTTTAATTGTACTGTAACTGTACAGTAAACACAAGGCTGATTTCACCACACAGTGAAGATTTATAAGAATTGTTTTAAGTTAGTATTCAAGTACATATTATACTTTGTTTTGTAACATAATGCTTCTGTACACATATATATTTACCTTACTAAACTTGCCAGTGCAACTATAGTTTTTTGAGTTAACACACATACCTTGGTCATCCATGGACAGTCCATATATTTTGGTGATATCTTTCCTGTTCCAAAAGTCATGTTAACCCTAGATGAGTCTTGTCCTCCAACTGAGAAGTGGACGGCCATGCTGTAGCCCCCGTTTTCTCCGAGGACTATGAGAACCCAGACAAAGAAGGTACAATGGTTTGTGCAAGGGATGGTTGTAATTATCAAGTGTTAATTTTTTATTCCTTTGGTGTTGTATGTCATAAGTGCTTGATTTTGTAGGAAATGCTTATTGTGGTTGGGCAACCAACCAGTGCAGCATATGAGTTGTGGAAACAGTTGAAGCTACTGCACCAGCTTGTTACTGTGCTGGCAGTATCTAAAGAGAAGCAGGAGAGTGGCTGTATAGATCTGCCTGGGTTAGAATATGGTAATGGGAACAGTGCTAGAACAGAAACTACTGATGTAATTAGCCTGCTACATGAGATGGATTACATTGGTGTGAAATACCAAGGCACTACATTTTATGGAGAGGTAAGAGAGTAATATGTTGGAATCTGGAAGTTTGTTACATGAATAAAATATTATTTATTCTGTGTATCTATGGGACCTTGTCCCCTGACTCAGTGTTACTAACTTATATACAAGAATTTTTCTTATGTTTTTGCTGCATTTATGAGTTAAAGATACAAGCAACTGATCATGAATTCTTATGTTGAATATGTGGGCAAGAGTTTAATCCCAAGGCAGTCCACATGGTATTTATGGCAAATAAAGTTGTACTGGGGCATATTTCTCTCAGTTCTTTTGTTTTCTCCTGCCAGTCATAATTTTATTACACTCATCACTGATGTGTGATCAGTTGACGTACTACTACAACCTCTGGCTTCAGTTCTGATCTGTTGGCTGAAACCACAGCAAAGAAGTTGATTCATTGCAAGAAAAGTATTTCTTTAATTTCTTTATAACAAAATAGAAGATGTAGGCTTATCCAATTCTTTTTGCAGGTATTACTGTTTTTCATTTAAATAAGTATGTTGTTTTCCATTCTTTCTATCATAGGAACTGTGTGACATATTGTGCTAAGGAATGAAGTCTGTGAGTGCATGAAATCTCACCTTCATTTTGCCCCTTTTTGGTGTTATAGTGTATATGCATATGGGTTACATAGATTTTTGAGATCTGTGAGTGCATGAAGTGCATTTTTCCTGTTTCCATTGTGTCATAATATTTACTCATACTGATTATTCAGAACCTGCACCAGACACAGTCTTATTCTATTGCAGTTTGTAGTACTGAAGAAAACAGATGATTTCCCAATCAGTTTCTTATCCATTATGCTACTACTTTAACTGTTTTTTGGGTATTTCATATTCACAGAAACCTGCAACTGCAATGCCTCTAAATCAATTAGTTCAACAAGCTGTTTCTAGCAAGTCAACACTCTATCTGGACTTTGTACATCATCTGTTTTTGTTACTTGCAAGTAAGTACATAATAGTACTTGAAATTAGTGTTGATTTAAATCTGTATTAGAAGTAAAAAGTTGAAAAGGGCAAAACATTCATTTATACCATTAACCCTTTCATTAATACACATGCACATTTATGTATAAATGAAAGTAAGCCATAAAGAATATGAATATTTATTTACCTTCTGTAACACTGATTTAGTTAGGATGAATGAGAGTGCTTCTGTAACAGTGTTACTGATAGAGTATGACTTTCCCAGTTAGGTAATAATAGAATATACTTTTGTGAGTAATTTGCCTGGTATATGCCATTCTATGTTGTATCAGTCACCATGTGAGATTGCAGGTTCTTATGGCCTTAAACATGAAGATGGCTGTCTTCTGGGTTATTGTGCCATGTAGTCTGGTAGAAGTACTAAAATTATAGAGGTGCTTGTTGCTTACATCATCAGGATGATCACTCTGATGATGGAGGTAGTAGACAGCCATCTTCATATCAGTCACCATGTTTCATGATGTTTGTTTTAAATTAACAGTTCTAGAGATGCAATGAATTTGTGTAAAGTTCTGTTCAACCTTGGTAAAACAACTTCTGAAACAGCATGTTATGATTGGGCTTTGAAGAAAATGCTTTATCAGAAGCAGAAATATGCAAGTGGTTTTAAAGGTAAAAATATGGAAAATGTGTGGTCAAGAACAAAATGGCCATGTTTACCCACCCCCTTATTGTCTAGAAGGTACTCCCTGTAACTTTTTGGTAGTTAGTTTTCCTGTTTATTTTACTGGGAATAGCTTGGTCTGTCAGATCAAACCGAGTAGATGTCTCCCTCTATTCCTGGTACTGAATGAAGATCCATTATTTTTAAAATATTTTTAAAAGCTGAACAGATAAATTCAAAACTAAATAAATTTGCAAAGATATTCACAGATGGGAAGTTTTAATAACCCTGATAAGTTAAAATTATCTTTGGTTGTCCAACCATGGGGCGTCAGTAAGTGATATCTCATCACGTCATATGTTTAGATTTGTTAGAAAATATGAGACACTGTGAAGTAAATAAACACACCCACACATATATTAATTGGTTTTTAATCAGATTGCAGGGACTCTGTGAACTTGGCCAAATGTTTGTTGCTTGTATTTCAAGAAGTACAGTCTGGAGATGCAAAATTGTTTGTAAGTAAATGATTGAATAAATTATATAAAAATTTAATGACATTTATGCTTGTGATACTGAGATATTGAGCATACTTTAGGTTTGGACTTTGTCATATTATAATCATTTATATACCAATTGAAATATTTATGAATATGAGTTTTATCTCGCTGTGGTCTGCTGTGATCTGGTCTTTGTTATGTGGAAGTTTCTGTTGAGTAGAGGTGTTATTGTATCTTCCTACATGCATATTAATTTATGGCTACTCACAGTTGAGACAACTTCCTTACTTAAAATAAAAAGTTTTCTGGATGTTTTTCATCGTCTAATAAAATCATAAAATTGCACGACGTTTCGCAGAAGGGACTCTATCTCCATCTTCAGGTGTACCTACTCAGTTGAGCCCAATCAATATAGCTAATCCCTATCTCTGGACAAGGCAAAAGTGAAAGTCCCAGAATATAAGCCGATCAGAACAACATACATCCGTGGCATGTAAAAAGAAAAACATTCTCCAAAAAAATTATAAAACAAATGTAAGAGTTTGGCACTTATGATGGAAGTACAGTACAACCAAAGTCCAGCAAAGTAAGAAGAAAGAAAGATAGAAAAAAAAGAAAAACAACAACTGACAATGAGAGAAATTGAATAAAATAGGAAATTGTTGAAGATCATATAGTTTAACGAGCAAAATTCCAAAGGCTCAAGTAAAAACAAGGACTCACAAAAGGTGGGAAAACTTCATAAAAACATTAAGTTGAACCATGCTGCACCACTTTGACCTCTTCCGAGATGACAAGAATCCAAATGTGAGACGTACCCAGACTAGGCTGGCTAATGGGATTGGCTAGTAGCGCCATGTGTGCCGTATCCTTGTATTTTCTGTAGATGGTATTAGGTTCAGTTAGTATCACCCTGGCTCTACCCCAACAGATATGATGATCTTCTTCATACGCATATTGGGCCAATTTGGATTTCTCCAGCAGACCCTGTCTAAGGTTAACCTTAGACAGGCTGAAGAAGACTCCACCATGGAGTGAGATGAGTGAATTCAATGTGATTTGGTGTACCAGGCTTATATGCTATGGTTTCTGTTTGGAGCTTATTTTCTTCTTCTTGCTTTCTAGGTACACCCTAAGAACCCTACCAGAATTGCTCATATTCTCAGAGAGCTGATGCGTGGTAGTTTGTCACTACCTGAGATAAGTGGGATCAGATCAGTAGAATTACTGATTGAGATTGGACTGGAAAAAATATCAAAGGATTATACACATATTTTCTTAAGTTCTGGTGTAGCAACTTTAGAGCAGTTGAAATTGCCCTCTTGTAATATAAATGAGTAAGTAAAATTCTACATAGTTAATAATTAGGTATCATACTTATACAAATACAAGGTGTTATCAGCTAAACTACCTGCATTGTCTCAGATCATTAGCATGATGTGTTTGTTTGACAGAAATAGAGTACTAATCTGGTAAGATGTGGCCTAATCAGAATAGCAGAATTTGTATTATGTTATAAATTTATAGACAAGACATTTGTTTCAGTCATGAGATGAGATTTTCTAAACATGTTTCAATATGGACACATCATACTTTTGCCACATATCTGAAGTACGTAAGATGCTATGGCAGAATTTGTAGTGTAAATAATATATAAGATGGAAAAACAAAATAATTAGAAGAATAATATTTCTTAAGTATGACAAATGATGCTGGATATATAATAAAAATATATAAATGGTATGACATGAATTGATTTCTGGCAACCATGTGTTGCTGTTATACTGGATCACTGAAAAAGAACTTGTAAATTCAAAACAAAACCAACCAGGAATGTTAATTTCAGAAATGTGGAGAAATTAAGAAAAGTTTACAAGTGATCTTGATGTGAGTACCATTTGAAATCCTGTAGGTATCTAAATGATATTCAGTTTTAGTCTAGTTCTTTTCCAGTGATCCAGTATAAGAGATATAATATACATGGCTGTTGATCATTAACGCATAAATTACATCTACATATGTATATCACATGTCCAACATTTATCTGTTAATAATGGGAAGTTCTGTTGAAATTTAGTGGGGAAAGCTTTCATACCTTCATTCCTTTCTTTTTTCTCTCTCTCCTTTGCAAGTACTTCTGAAACCTGTCTGCTGGTAGTAGCACTTATAAAATAGAACATTCTGCCATCTAGGATTGTTACTAAAACTTGGTCAGTCATGCTTAATGCACACACACATCATAGCCATAATCAGTATCCTATTTTATATAAAAACAGATACTGATGATACTATTGAACTAATCTAATTTTTTATTTAGCCAGTTTATGTAAAGTCTTTACAGTATTTATGTGTCACATATTTATCTAGTATCAGTACTTATTGTTTGATTTACAGACTGTTGAAACCAATTTTTTTTTTTAAAAAACTTTGGTATCCTGTTACATTTTGTAAGAAATGGTAAGAGCTGGGGTAGCTCAGTCAGTAAACTGCTTATAGACTGGACTACCAGGGTTTGATTCCCGACCGAGGCATAGGATTTTTCCTGTAGTCTCTGCATCCAGACCGGCTCTGGGGCTCACCCCATCGTATCCAGTGGGTATTGGGGTCTTTCCTGGGGGTAAAGTGTGACCAGGGCATGACGCTGACCACTCACCCCCATCTAGTGCGAAGGTTAAGAATGAGTAGGAGCTATAACTCCTCTCTCCCCAAGCATCTACATGATGTATAGTGGGACAGCTTTTTTTCTGTCTTACATTTTGTATTACAAATAATATTATTGCTAGCACTTATAGACATGCTAGTGCTGGTCTTTTGGGTAGTATTACTTTGCAGACTTATAGGTAGCCTCCAAAACATTTGTATCTATGTAAACATTGGTTACCTTCAAGTCTATCTATATATTGTTGCTGCCCAGAAGACTAAAGTTGATATCTTCACTGCCATGAGAACATATCTCATGTAACATGTTTATTTTCATAATTAATATCTTTACATGATATTAAATTAAGGAGATTTATAATCACCCATACTGAATATTTAAAATTAAAACTTGTGCACCAAAGAATATGGACCAGTTGGTCAGATACTTCTGTCTTCCATGAATTGGGGTTTGTGATTGGTAAAATGGCCCTCTGCTATCCCATTTTTGAGGCATGCAGCTACCTTGAAACTTGATATTTTTTTCTCACCACTTGTGTTGTCACACCTCAAACAGCAATTTTCCATTTCTCATAAAATGTTTATAACACTAACTAGAATTTACAGATAGGCAGTGTGTGGTCAGCATATCCATAGACCATTATTTAAGAAGTACTAATCTATATAAGTATAATACTTCCTTCATTACTTTATTTTCTGTAATAATTTTTCTTTCCATGTAGTAGTTTTTCAAAGCAAAACCATAGTCCTTTTTACATCAGAACAAGTTTTGCAGTTATAATTTGAGAGTTAACAACATGTACATAATCTATGAAAATGCATTTTCCAGATTGAATGAAGTGTGCAAGAAGCTTGATGTTTTAGGCAGGCTTCAAGTTACATTGGAAATTCTTCTTCTGGCTGAATCTCAAATGAAGTTTTCTGTGAGCAGCTTGCAATCACTCGCAACTTTTGGTCTGAGCAATTTTCAGACACAGGTAAGTGAGAATTACTATAACTGTCCAAATTCAGTGATTATAATACCTCACATTGGGCATACCATTTATAATCATTGTCCTTTCAGTGGGACACATACTGTAACTGTATTATCCATGTTTCTTGTCTTGTTACCTCTTCTTCGGTAGGTAGGTAGGTAGGTACCTACTTGGGCCATTTTTACCCTAAGTTTTTGGTTTTGTCTCTATTACTAGATGTCAGGATATGGGGATTTAGGTGTACTTTATCTGCAGCAGGGGTGATGTAGTCACAGGATGTAATGATTGTTTTATCTTTGCTGATGTTCAGTACCTCAGTAGGTACATGAGGTCTTTAATCAGTACATACAGCAGTTTGATAAATCAATAAAGGCATGCCTTAGGTTCTGGTCAGTGCAGTTGTCAGATTATTTCCGATGATTCTCATTGAATAAGTAGAGGTAGGTATATAAAGTGAAGGAGAGAAATTATAGGTGATTAGTTATATGATTCAGCCAGACTTGTAAGTTTGACTGAATTCTTTGTTTAGAAAGTGTAGGTATGTTTAAGTTCTTTGCACATCTTTGTGTTAGTGCCAAGAAAGTAGTAGCACAGTATGTATTGAAAACTGAGGAAGTGTGATAGACGAGCATCTCAAATTCATTAATTCTTCAGCATAGTTGTGTATACAGTGCAACTTGTGATATGTTTTTAGGTTGAATCATTCTCAAAACTGTTGGAAGTAGACAACATAAAGTTCCAAGCACCAGTTTCCATGAAGGAACTACAGTGCCTCATTACAAGGTGACAAATTGAGTTTATTAATGCCTTTAATCTGGTTTCCAAGATTCTTATAAAACCTTTATAAATGTTCCTAATAAGCTTTGAATGAATTGGCCAGTTTCCATTTTCTTGCTCTTAATATTATACAATTAGAAGTCTGACACCACATTTTTTTTAAATCTTTGTTTTTGCTTATTCCAGAAATGTGCCAAACATTTTCAAGATGGATATGTCACCCTTGTTGTCAGAATGTGGTATTCAAAAATAAAATAATTAACATATGAAATGTTTTTCAGTTAAAAAAACATGAATTATATGCAGTTAGATTAAATTTAGTATAAAAAGAGATTATAGACATGTATGGAAATTTAATGTGAAATTCTTTTTTGTAATGTGATGAGAAATTTCTGCATGACAGCTATGCAAATCATTGTTGTTATATTCTTACAATAACTGATGAAAAAGACTAAAAACAATGCCATATCCTGCCCAGTCTAATTGTTATCAACATTGTATTGCCAGCAAATATTCCAGCTCATGTATGCAGCTCACTTCTGACGGGGATAAATACAAAGTACGGACTGTCCTACACTGCAGTGCTTTTCCAATTTTTCCTTTTGTTTCACCCGATTCTTCAGGTATGTATATATTTGTAATGTTAAAGGTTGCTTCACAGCTTTATTGCAATCAGAGATTAACTTTATATAATGATATATGTAGGTAACAGTACATGAATATATACATTGCTTTAATTGTGACTATATCCACAATTATATATCAGAATGTTAAACTGAAGGACATGTCACCTTATTACCATTCTTGGAAATTCCAGAAGAAGACATGCTTAGTGATCATCATTATATTTAGTTCCAAGTAGTATTTAATGCCTGACTGTGTCATTGAATTACTTTCTGTTTCAAACAATCATTTACCTCACATTCCTGGTCTGGGGCTAACACTTATAAAAATGTAGAAGTAATTTTGTATAAGTACTTCTAAATGTATAGATAGCAATGGCAGCCAATAAAGTGAGCACAAAACTGTAATATCAACAAATTGTAATAGACGACAAGGAACTACAGGGCAATCCAAGAAATGTTCCTGGAGGAATTATGAATAGTGCTGCTTAAAGAATACCTAACACCCATGATTCCTGTGATTCTGTCTTCCTGTTTACTGCTTAAGAGTACTGTAGCCTGTCAGTTTGACTGTTCATTTTGATTCTGGTTGGGATTTTGGGTTCTCACAACAGCAAGCATGAAGATGACTGTCATTTTGGACATACCACCATGTAGTGTGGTAGAATCTGTTTGATGTTTGGGAGGTGATTACTGCCTTTGGAATCAGGTCAGTGAGTGATAATGGAGGCAGTAAGCACTTCTGAAACATCAGTCAGTTTTTGTCAAACTTCATGGTGCAATATCTCAGAAGACAGTCTTCATCTTGCATATTCAGGAAACTGCACACTGTAATAAATTTTTATATGCTGCTTATTGCTGTTCAAAATTACTGCTGAATCAGATTAACTACAGTGTTATGACATTGCTTAATCTGTAGTTATGGTTTAAATCTTTTTACTACTTACTCTGTGGAAAATTGATGGATGTTAATGGTATTCTGTGTTGTTCTCTCCCCAGATCAGAATGTGTATAAACATAAATTGGTGTGTTTAATTTTTGTCTTCTTTGTTCCCATATAACTTTATGCCTGGTGACATTAAATAACAGTGTGATAAAATACTCTTTTAGTGTACTACACAGGACTAACAGGAAGTATTTTGTGTGTTTATAATTGATTGGTTTTCTTCTTAACAGATTCCCAGTTGTGTGACGAAAGTGGTATTCTTAGCAAGGATCTCCATTGCAGTCAGCTGACTTGTCTTTCCAACAAACTGTTATCATATCAAGTCACGATTAAAGATGAAGGAAGGTCACAGTGAATTATTAGTAAGTTTGCTTTATTAAGTTTTATGTCTGCATTTAGATGGTCTCCAAGTAATATGATATATTTCATTGCTGTTGCTGTTGAGAAACGTATTTTCCTCTGCTCAGTATTTTGGCCCGTAATAGTAATACTGTACTTTGGTGTGAGCAACACTTCTTAGAATCTCATTTTCAATGGGGAAGCAGTTGC
Organism: Zootermopsis nevadensis; assembly: GCF_000696155.1. The sequence goes on from NW_019059765.1 coordinate 1,270,237, forward strand.
CAGAAAGGTAAAGTGGGTTATGGATTTTTTAAGTTCTGTTTATTTTCATTGACTGTTATAAATTTGTTATAAATAGCAGGAAGAATTGTTAAGCCAAAGGCTTTTGAATTCAGGAACAGCAGCACTGATTTTTCACAGTTTGAAAAGATATTTATTTGTATGATGGGAATACCCATTTTACACATATATGAAAGTGGTTCAAATATGGTATTCATGTACATCTACATTCTACAACTTTCGCATTCATTTGCTTCTAAGGTGCACATCATGTGCTGTTTAATCAAACTAATTTGTGATTGTTTTGATTTGGATTCTTTAGTCATGAAATAAGACAAGTGACAACCATAAATACCAGGTCTCCAATTTATGAGGTTACGGTCGTGCTTACATTGCGTTATTGGCCGGTGCTGTTGACGTAGGCAGGACTTGTATGCGTGAGTCACGGGCGAGTCAGTTTCGGTGCCGCTAGTAACAGCGAACTACGAATATTTCTCGTCACTAATACATGTTATTACATTAATTGTTTTTACCTTAAATCACAAAAGATGTTCAAAGTGACTTCCTTGTGCTTGCAAGCAAGTTTCATATCTCGTTAACATGTTTCGAAATACTCAAAGAAGCTCTTCTTGGGAAATTGTCGAATATTTTCTTTTTGTGATTTAAGGTAAAAACAATTAATGTAATAACATGTATTAGTGACGAGAAATATTCGTAGTTCGCTGTTACTAGCGGCACCGAAACTGACTCGCCCGTGACTCACGCATACAAGTCCTGCCTACGTCAACAGCACCGGCCAATAACGCAATGTAAGCACGACCGTAACCTCATAAATTGGAGACCTGGTATTTATGGTTGTCACTTGTCTTATTTCATGACTAAAGAATCCAAATCAAAACAATCACAAATTAGTTTGATTAAACAGCACATGATGTGCACCTTAGAAGCAAATGAATGCGAAAGTTGTAGAATGTAGATGTACATGAATACCATATTTGAACCACTTTCATATATGTGTAAAATGGGTATTCCCATCATACAAATAAATATCTTTTCAAACTGTGAAAAATCAGTGCTGCTGTTCCTGAATTCAAAAGCCTTTGGCTTAACAATTCTTCCTGCTATTTATAACAAATTTATAACAGTCAATGAAAATAAACAGAACTTAAAAAATCCATAACCCACTTTACCTTTCTGGCAACTGCTTCCCCATTGAAAATGAGATTCTAAGAAGTGTTGCTCACACCAAAGTACAGTATTACTATTACGGGCCAAAATACTGAGCAGAGGAAAATACGTTTCTCAACAGCAACAGCAATGAAATATATCATATTACTTGGAGACCATCTAAATGCAGACATAAAACTTAATAAAGCAAACTTACTAATAATTCACTGTGACCTTCCTTCATCTTTAATCGTGACTTGATATGATAACAGTTTGTTGGAAAGACAAGTCAGCTGACTGCAATGGAGATCCTTGCTAAGAATACCACTTTCGTCACACAACTGGGAATCTGTTAAGAAGAAGCTATGAGGTGATGATATGACTGCTACTAATGAAAAGTTAAATTTGGAACCAATTGATGAGCATAGTGATCGTGATGCATTAGATGACTGAATTTGATTGTGTTTATTAAAGTTTAAATGTGATAATTCACTTTACATGCATAATGCTGCATGACAGTTCTTGATCATCTCCTGCTGTACTGTACATTTTTTCCTTATTGTAGTTCTTCAGATATAACAAGGCTTGTTGATATTTAACCCTCTTATTTTTCTGTTTCTTCTGTATATGGTTTAGCATATTCTGCAGGTGTGTGTTGATCACGTACTTCTAATGGTGATATTTGTTCAAATGCGGAAGATAAACCGCAAACCTCATTGCATGCTGGTGCAAACTTTTCTCCTTTTGTGTATGATACTTCATCTCCTGTTCCACCATATTGTGGTTCTGTTGCTGACAGTTTACTTTTCTTTTCAGGCTTATCAGGTGGAAATTCTTCCTTTTCTTCCACATCCTCTGGGAAGAATGCCTCATAGTCTTTCTTACCATCATCAACATTATCACTGATATATATTGGTCCCAGCTGACAGAATGACAGAAGAGGATCACTTCGTTTGCGACTTACTACGAGGACTAGTGTTTCACCACTTACATATAAAAAGAAAGAAAGAAATTTATTGTTTTGTAACTTTAATGCATTAATCAGAAATCATAATTATAATTAACATGTTAATGAGAGTTATGATACGAGACATTTTTATCTATAGAAAGATTTTACTGTGTGTGTGTATGTCCACATGCTATGTCTCTCTTCTGCTGTTTGAATTGATTATCCTAAAATATTTGGTGAATTATAAAACTCCTTATTTTGTAGTTTTCTCTAGCCTGCTCTTACTTCCTGTGGCTTAGGTCCAAATACTCTTCTCAACCCCCTTTTTCAAATTAAAAAGTTATTGAGAATCATTGTTTTGTTATTTTTGCATTTTTATTGTATGTTTATTAGGGTACATGGCTTTCAACCTATTGTGTTTGGAATAAAAATATAAATAATTTAAACAAGGGAAAATACGTACCAGAACAAAGTCTGTATAGGCATTGATACAAGAACATCAAATTTGCTGTTTACATCTGGACTTTGTATATTGTTGAGTTGTTCATTCAAAAGATTAGAGATATGGAAAGAAGACTGTGCTTGTGTGGGCTGTTTCTGTATTATATGAAAGACCCTTTCTAACATATGACATTACATGTAACAGATATAAAGTAATACAGTAATACATACTCTTGTTTGCACTGTCGTTGATCATATTGTTCTTGAGATGTTGCAAACTTCTTAGCACTGGAGGGATCAGATCCAGTAAAATATCCTGTTATGATGACTTCATCTTGATAATTTTGCATCATCTCATTTACTTCTGGTGACTTGATGGCATCAAATACTATCGTAATGATTGGAGGTAGTATTGGTGGAGGTGGCAGTTTGTATTTTTCAGCAAACTTTGGAAACAACTTCATAATTGCATTAGCTTTCCCATTAGGTGTGGATGGTGTCCAGATTGCTGGTATATTTGTTGCTTTCCTGTACTTTGCTTCCAAGCTGTGGACGAAATTTAAAAGGAAATTCTTTCAGTGCTTAATGTTAATCACAATTGTCATTTTGTTATGAGAAAATTATTCAATGACTGTCAGAAAAGATACAGCACATTTTATACAGATAAACTGGTACATGATGTCTTGTGACTGCTTTAAATCTAGTCAATTTTTTAAGAAATTCCATGTTATGGAACCCAAAGGCTCATTACCATTACCAGAGAATCCATCCTAGTTTAGTTTGATGTGATTCTAAAGGTTTGTATCCCCCATACCTGTATCATAAAGGATACTTTTCCGTGATACATACATAGTTGATTTTGCTGCTTATACAAAGAACAGTAAAATACTTCTTAACATTTACAGAAGGTATAAAAGTAAATATGTGCACACATTATGATAATTTTGGGTATCAATTTATGTACTTCCATGCAGTTGACATTGTCATAGTGACTGAAATATTTATCTTCAACTATTGACAGTGTAACCTTGAAAACTTTTGAGGTAGAAACAATGCTATGTAATCTTGAAATTTCTTTAATGGTACTAAACTGAAAAATTACAAACTTTTCATGTGGCAAGGCTGCTGAGCAAAGATATCCTTTCATGCTTGGTATTTTAAATAATATTTTTCATTCTAGGAAAGGAAATTCTTAGGTACAAAACTTTAAATAATGCAGAGAAATATTCCTAATACTAATGAACTTTAATAGCCACACATATCAAAATTGATCCATCCATCCAATGGCACTACAGCCTGAGTCAGGCCCTGGCCTCCATATTAAAACTAATATGGCAGCATATTATAAACATGTCGACAGATTTGTTATAAAAACACTAGCATAACCCTACAGGATTGTGTATGTAAAGTAGCTGTTAAACCTGAGCAATGCCACCCAGTTTATTTACTCATTTTGGTTGTAATGCCATTCTTTACCTCTCAGGGTCCATATTTGGTGGTTGTCCTCCCTCTGTAGGGCAGCATCCATATATAACTTTCATTGCTCCAAAAATTGCATCAGTTTCTGCTGCCAAGACATTGTCTTCCCCAGTAGATTCTTCT
>NW_019059765.1:1274419-1342231 GCF_000696155.1 Zootermopsis nevadensis
AGGATCTCTTTATTTTCAGGTGGCTTGTAAAGCATCAACTTTGCTACAGCTTTTCCAGATTCAAGCTCCTCACTGAATTCTTCTGATATTTCTTGTAAGCCTCCATAAATAATCTGTTTCAATAGGCAAAGGGAAATGGTTCTAGGTACAACCCAGAAGACAACAATATTTAAAAATGATTTCCTTCATACAAAATAACAAACTGCTGTCATACTGTATTGTAATCTCACTGAAGGGATCTTGTGGTCTCTGGGTAGGGCATAGAATCACATTTGGGAGGTCCTAGATTTGGTCACTAATAGATCGGCTAAAGTTTACACTCAGGGCTTGTGAATAATATCTGGTTCCCAATATATGAAACTTTAGTACTTATTAAATACCGCACCATGAAACCGAATGGGATAGTGGAGGTATAGCTCAACACCTCCTTGACCTTGATACTAGATCAAGGTGAGTGATCAGCTACATGCCCCCCCTTTTTCCCAGGAAAGAGCCTCTGGTACCCAATGTATAGGTAAGTTACTAATTCTTATAATACTAAATGAATATTTTAAATTGTGAAATTTCATTATCCTGGTTTTAAAGCATTAAAACGCCAGTTCATTAAAAACAATTTTACAAAGTTAGGAAACAAGTACTGTTTTGTAGCAGAACTGGTTATTTTCATTTTTGAAAGGAATGAATCATATGACAAATATAATGTGTGCTGGAACTGGTAAGTTGGGGTATTTGTAATTAAATTAAAATACATATCAAGGAGGAATATAAATACAGTAATTGAAACAAGAGATTCACATTATGTTAAACAAATACTTTCAAGGTTAAATTAATGGGAATAACCCTATTAAATTAAATAGTATTCTTACCTCTGAGGCTAGACTCGGATGTAATTCAAGGTCTTCTTCATCTTGTACTGAATATCCCATTGGTCTAAGCTCTTCTTCCAGTGTTTGCCATGCTTGTCCAATACCGTCCTCATATAAATAAGGCATCAGGAGAATTACTGTGTAACTTCTAATGTATTTCAGCAAATTATGTATTTCCTTGCAGTTTGCAGCAGCTTTGACTGTAGCTGGAATAAAACCAGTATGTAAAACATGAAACTGATGAATTGACAACAAGAGGATAGTAATATGTACTTGTATTTTTGTAAGAGTATAAATATTTCGTGACTATAGCTACTGGGGTGTAAAAGGTAGGATGCAGTCTTTAATTCTTTTTCAGGCATATTTTTCAGTTACGATTTTCTAAAACATTAAGAATAACTATTGTTCGTTTTCCATGAGCAGATGGCAGATATGCAATTGAATAATCAATTCCATTTTATTATAGACCTGTACATTTCATTACAGTCATAAAAAATGACCTTTGTATTATATCCTAAAACAGTTAATGTTCTCATGAGTTTTTCATAAAAAATCTTATTTTTCTCTTGTCAACTTAACGCTCTGCCATTTTATCATCCAAATGATACTAGATAAAGATTGTAAATTGTGAAGCACCTTATTACATGCTTTTCAATATTCTTGTCATGTCTCTTATGCCTATAAATATTTCCTTGAGTTCTCTGTCTCAAACACCTTTACCTATGTTTTTTGTTCAAATTTACGGACCAGTTTTCATGTCCATATAAAGTGTTATAAATGAGAATGAACTTCGGTGATTAAATAATATTAGGAATGAGATTAGTATATAGAATATTTTAAATATATACAAATTTACTGTCAAAATTTTATTTGAGGATATTCTAAATTAACACTAAATTAATTTATCAATAACATTTCATAACTTATATCACTATTTGAAGCATTACCTTCAATAGCATCTTTGTGTGCTTTAGCAGCCAGTCGAAGCTTCTCCTTCTCAATTTGACGAACTTGCTCTTCTGGAGTCAGTTCATCAAAGGGCAACTAGCAGAATAATAAAATAATATTTACATTTATGTTTGGTGTTTACAGAATGTCATATCACCAAGTGTAAACTTTCTAGTCAGTTTTAATATTGGTGACTAGTATATTTATCTGATTTATTGATTTAAAATTTAGTAGCTTCTAAATAGAATACAATTATATAATTACTTCTCTAGACTGATCCTATTTAATTTGATTGTCCATGGGGATTCAGGATTGACTTGAATTTCTTAGTATTTTTAATTAATTTATGCTAATTGTTTTCACACAAGTACTGCTGCATTCATTGCATTTTCAAGAAGAATATGGTAACTGTTAAATTTAATATAATGTATGAAAAATTAGGGTTAAAATAATAGGACGTAAGACAAGCCCATCATGACTATTGGTATTGGTGGGAATAATTTAAAATAAATTTTCTAAAATCTAAGATAAAAAGGTACTTAGTCAGAAGATATTATGTTTGACAGTCATGTCTTGAGTAAAATGTGCATACTAAATGAGTTAATTATTTTCAAATTGAAACCTACCTTGCAGTGCTACATTTTTTTCATTTGATTGTTTCTGATAGGGTTCCATTAAGACCATATACTTACATAAAAAGTAATATGTACAGGACTCACCCTGAGTATTTATGTATCAATTGCAAGCCACAATTTTAAATCATGTATGCACACTGCATTCACTTTTTTTTTGTACACAGTGTATCTCCATTACAAAGATCATTTGGTGAAATAAACACTGTTTATTTTGTGAATCATGCAAACCGTAAGTATACACTCTGTGGGCAAAATACAGAATAATTGTATGTTAAAGCAAGTTGTGCAAGTGGGTACCACTGTGTTCTAAAGTGTTATAATATTCTGAACATATTTTGTTGATAGTCAAACTTAATTCTTTCCAATTTTGATATAAATTCCAGGGACGGAATATGAAGTAATACTGTGTTAACAAAAAACAAATAATGAAGCAGGTTTTTAAAGTATTTTTTATTTAAATTCTGCATTTTATACTCTCTGTTTATTATGGATAATTTTACAGTGGTTTTCACTTTACATGTTCTAAACCAAGGACATTGCCTCAGCGTTGTACAATCTTTTATTTAATATAACTTAATGGCCAGGGTTTTTTTTTACAGAATTGTTAACCCTGTTTTAATTTTGTGATATGTACCTATTAAAAAAATATTAATATGATCTAATTTCTTTAAAGAGCAATAAGATTAGGGTAATATTTGGAAGTATATTTGCTTTCAAATACAGTTTATATGATGTAACAGCAAAGTCTAGGTAACTAATTTGCTCATGAAAGACACATATCCATTTTAAATTTTTCTGATCATGCCTCTCTTGATCTTGGTCTTCTTTGCATGACAGTTTGCCATTCAAAATTTTCTATACATGTTTTGTTACATTCATGATTTTAAATGTCTTATGAACTTATCATCCTCCTAGAATTAATTAACACAACAATGTCAGATGAGGAGTTCAAAGCCTTAAGCTACTTCCTGTATTATTCTCTATTTTTATATAAAGACAATAAAAGGAAATACAGCCAACAAACCATTATAATAATAGACTTGTTCTGAAGTTTTACAGATTTGAAATCCTGCTGTTACTTACAACATTGCGTGTAGCTTCTCCTTTCTGTACCATCTTCTCTTTCAAGAGTTCATTTATGATAAGATTTGTAAGTCTTGGTGCATCTGCTCCAAACATTAGATTCACTAACTGACCACCCTACAAAAACAATCAAACTTTTCTTCAGAAAGTTTTAAAATTCTGTGACATGTTATTCTAAAATTAAGATTATATATATATATATATATGAATAGTGTACAGGCTCAATATAATTACTGAATACTGTTGCTACCACCATGTTACTAACATTTTATATCTGCAATAATATATATTAATTTGTTTTTTCTTTTACAAAAGGAAAGAGTCGATGTCACTCAATACAGCATTTCATCAGCCATTTATTAACCTGTAATGTACAGTATTTACATCTTCCTCCACACAGCAGTTAAATATTAGAAGTTGTGGTAGTAGAATACATGACAGTCTGATCAGTAATAGTAATTCTATACCACAGATTAAATGAACTCTGGAAGTTGGTTAGTTAAAAGATAGCCCTACCGCAATAAACATCCATGTTGGTTCACTTCTGTTCCGAAATCTTGCTAGAGCTTCAATGTCATCAGATTTTGCCTATAAAATGTACATATTCATCAACATTGGACATTATTAATGATAAACATTGTTATAATTCTGTATTTGTGGTCGAGAATGCTTCAGAATTTAATTACCTGGGTAAGACACTATCAAAAAGGAAATTATAAGAGGAATACATTCTGGAAATGTTCATTATTATTCAGGTGTGATTTTTGGGTTTTATGCAGTGAGGTTAAAGATGACTATGTTGTGGGATGTGCTGTGTAGTCTGGTATAAATTTACTGAAATTTCAGAGGTGCTTACTGCCTATATCATCAGGGTGATGATGGCCCTGATGATGGTGGCAGTAAGCACCTCAATAGACTTCTACCAGACTGCATAGTGCAACATCCCAGATAACAGTTTTTTATTTTTTTGTTATTCAGTTTGAAAACTAATCGTCTCATCTACACTTTAAAATGCTGAAGGTTGTGATATATAAAATAATAAATCGAGAAGTTGTGACTTTTATTTATAGGGAAGAAAATAGATTATAGATATTTGACAATAAGAAAATATTTGGACCTAGGAAGGTTGATGTACAGTACATCAGCAATTTACGATAAAATAATTAGGAATTTTATGATAACAGGTCATACTAAAATCTGTGATGGAATGGATATACATCTAGGAGGGGGAAAAAGGACTACAAACAAAATTTTGATGGAGAAAGCTCTTGTAAAATGTCCAATCAGAAGGCAGGAAAAGATATGCTAGGATAACATTAAGATTAATCTTTAGGTGCTGAGTTGTGAGGATGGGAGACAGCTGGAATTGGCTGAAGATCTGTCTAAGGGTGCCCCTACATATAGAATATTAACTGTAAGTAAAAGTAAAAAGTAAAGCTGTCCCACTATACGCCATGTAGGCGGTTACGGGGAGTGGAGGTATAGCTCCTACTCATTCTTGACCTTGGCACTAGATGGGGGTGAGTGGTCAGCATCACGCCCCGGCCGGCTTTACCTCCGGGAAAGGACCCCGGTACCCATTGGAAAGGAGGCTGGGTGGGCCCCAGAGCCGGTCTGGACACAGAGGTTAGAGGAAAAATCCTCTTCCCCCCGTCGGGGATCGAACCCCGGTTGCCCAGTCCGTAGCCAGTCACTATACCGACTGAGCTACGCCGGCTCAGAGTATTAACTGTACAATAAATATTGTGCAATTTTGTAGCCCCTACACAAATAAATAGACCCTGTACAAACATGATTCTGTAATAGTGACTTATACTGTTAAGTGAGCTGGAATATGAATATCAAAAATACATGTTTAGTTTCTTTTTCAAGAAGATTATATTCATGTTTTACATGTAGATGTTTCAACTTATCCTTTATTGAAAGTTGTTGCTCACTTTATAGAACAAGAAGGCACTGTCATGAAAAATGTTGTTCCTACTAGCCAAAGACCTCTGTGGCTACAGGACAAGCATTTGAAGATCTGACATTTACAAATGCAGTATAACCTCAGACATTGAGCAAAATTCCCCTTTTCTTGATCTGTCTGCCATGGTGTCAGACTTTTAACTGAAGAGATATTGCACAATATGCTTACTAGACAATGTAATAAAAACTGATGCAAATCTGTTTGTTCATTACATTTCAGATTCATTCATTGCTCCTTCAGTCATTATACAAACCTTTAATACTGCTCCTAAACCATGAGTTATAACTGCAAAAATCTGGTATTGTATAATTTTAATTTATTCTGAACATGTTGGAGAAGAAGAAAAGAAAAATGAAACATTGTAACTAGAAGGGTAATATCATATTTCCTTACTCAAATATGTCAGAGGTACTCTATAATTTGTTTTGTTGATTTAATTTGTTCTCATACCCCATTCACATCTTAATTCATGAAATATTTTCTAACTTTTTAAACTAAATTAAACATTCAATTACATTATTTACCATTTTTTGACAAACAAATGTAGGTTAGTATCTGAAGTGTTTAGAAAGTGGAAGGATACATACTTACAATAGCAAATGATAAGAAATCCCCTCCAATTTCCAGTTTTATTTTCTTCAGTGTTCCAACCATACCAAGACATGGACCACACCATTCTGAATACACATCTATCACTGGAAATTGAATTGAGCTAGAATATAATTTTTGTAATGAGAGACTAGTTCCTACATTTTCATGAGATTTTGCAAAATTTAAAATAAAATATGCATAACATCTGCAGTTAAATTTTAAAAATTCTTCACGTTACCTTACATATTACATTTGGAGTCATGCTAATTAAGTTAATCCATAACAGTGATTGAGATGATTTTCAGGAATTATTTTTGAAACTATCACTCACAGGAGACTGATCACAAGGTACATTTAAATACCAATTAGGAAAGGTTGTATGGAATTTTTATATAACATTGTAAAATATAGTCATGACTCTCTGACTTTTAGAACTGCCATCATTTTATAAGTTCTTTTCAGAATTAATACATCTGTTACTTTGCTTACCTACAAGACCATCTTTTTCAAGTAGTTTGTTCCATTCTTCTTCTGTATTCACCTCTGACTGCAGTTGGACAACTTGACCTTTCTTACCTGCCATCTTACGATTCCCAGCCTGATAAATGATAGACATCTCTTTATAGAAGACATATTTTATATTAGCTAACTAATTACAAATTATGTTATTTTAATATTCATACCAGTCGTCTTTTAGCCATAATTCTAAGACTGTTCCTTTGGAAAATTGTTCAGGAGACTAAAGCTTGTAAAATAACTTTATAACTAATTCAAACTCTGAGTTCATTCTGCTTTTATGTACCAGTCTCTGCAGGTTGAATACTGCAGAAAATTAAATAATGATACACCTCCAACAAAGTGACAGGTTGTACCATTGTGCTTATGACATGCACAGTAGAACTGAAAGAGATAGATGCGTGTCGTGATATGCAACATGCAGTGCTGGAGTAAGTATGAAATTATTTGCATGTTTATTTATCAACTGCTGTTCCAAACTCTTACTTGTAGAAAAGGATGGAAAAAAAAAGCATTTAAAGAAAACACACAATGAAGTTTTACACTGGTAGATTTACTTACAAAATTACTTTACAGAGTACTTTATATTGTAGGTAAGAGAAACTGGTTGTGTGTTAAATAACATAGTATGGAGGTGTATGGTTGCTAAGGGCAACAGGCTGTGTTGTCAGATTGATTTTGAAAACTCACTAAAATGTCAAGATTATATTGTTGTGATATTATTCTACATTAGAATTAATTATCATGTTTAATTGCATGTTTAAAATTACATTATTTTAAAATTATTAATTCATGAATGAGAACAATTAATATTATTGCTGTTGACTACCTCTGGTAGAAATAGTAACTGTGTTACTTTTACTTATTCTCCAAGGAAGTATAGTATTATTATTAGATTACAGAAAGGCTCAGAAATTAGTTTAAAGTATGTTGTCTGTACAAATATATTTTCTATGTTCTGTTCATTTTTGTTAACAGACTGAACTTTTACTAAAATTGTAAGATCTATTGGAAAGTGAATATTCTAAATGAAGATTAGGTGCAAGGTAGCAGTACAGAGTATAGGGAAATTGTGATTTCATATGTTGTAAGAAATTGCAGTCTCAAATTTCTTATGAGTTCTGAACTCTTTCTCACTATTTCAGTTTTTAGGTTTGTTTATGAAATTAATACAGTAATTTGTAACAGTTCTATAATTCTACAAATTATAATAATGAGAGCAAAAATTCACTAGCTGCTTGAAGAATATTAAATTTCTCAAATAATTTCCTAAATGATGGTATACCATAAAATTGTTATCTTGATTGTATTCTGAATGTAGAACAGACTTATTTGCATTAATGTGGACATCTTCTTGTATTTGATGATAGATTTGGGATTAAATGTAAAAGAGGCCTATATCTTACACATGTGATTACAGGCATCTTACCAGTGTCTGATTTTTCTTAATCTCATTGGCAATAAGCACACAAGCTTCTCCTTGCCCTTCTAATTAATGTGCCCTCCATGTCTGGTATGGTCATTCCCATTGAAGGATGAATAATAATTTAATCCAATATATGATTTATCTGCATTCCAAAGCACGCAATCAAATCTCATATTTTAGCTCCTCACCCACTTGCTCATATAAGGCCTCTTGTGATGCTTGAGAGGGTAAAAAAGAAAACCAACATTGGTATGAATGGTATTCTTGGCACTGTTGTCCATTTTAAATATGTGAGAAAACTGCTTTGGTCAGCTAATAAGTGTACGCTTCTGATTGCATTGTGATTGTGTTCTTGTGATTCTGGACTTTGTTTATAACCTATAATTTGGAACAAGACAGTTTCAGAAACTGGATCTTTCTGTCCTCAGGCAAAAAGTGGGCATTCTGAGTGTTTCAGAACATGGATCTATTTTGGTCTGGTAAGTAGAGAGTGCCTTCTCATTTGGGTTTGTTGTTTTGTTAGGGTAGAGTAGAGTAGAGTAGAGTTTATTTACATTCCATAGATCCTTCTTAGGACTCAACCAAAGGATGTAGAACATGTCATTTCATACAATATACATACACTTCAGAACTTTCAACACAAGTACAAGAACGTATTTCACATATCAATGTACATAAATTTCAGATTCTGCAATACAAGTATGAAAAATAATTTTACAAATTAATATACATTTAAATATAAATACAAAACTTGCTTTAACATATACATAGATTATGGATATAAAGCTTAAACATTTTCAGCAGAGATGAAATCATCTACAGAATAGAAGGAGTGAGTAAAGAGGTAATCTTTCAATGCAGGCTTGAATACCTTTATATCATAATTTAGACTTTTAATTGTTGGTGGAAGATTATTAAACAACTTGATACCTGTATAGTACACTCCTTTCTGATATTTAGTAAAGTTAGCATTTGGCACATATAGATCATGTTTACGTCTTGTATTTAAATTATGTACATCTGTATTTCTTTTAAATTTATCCATGTTTTCCACCACAAATGATAGCAAGCAGAGTATAAATTCACTTGCAAGTGGAAGTATATTAAATTTACAAAATAATTTTCTACAAGATACCCTGCTTTTGACACCAGCCATTATTCTAATTATTTTCTTTTGCATGCAAAAAACTTTATTACTGACAGTTAAATTGCTACCAGGTAGTTTTATAAAATTTATTTTTTGGAGGGGGCGTGGAGTCAAATAGAAGACGTTTTTACCAAGCGGGTTACCGCCTCTGTTGTGATCCCAGTTGGATGTAGCTCTCTGTTATTCATAGATGGCATAGAAGTACTTTGACGCTACCAACCTTTTGCAGTGATAGATCCTTTGGTAATCTGTGTGTAGGTTGTTTTCTTTGGTACTTGTTGTGTTTGGCCATGTGGAGATTGAATATTGTGTATGTTAGTGTTGAGTATGCTGTTTGGTGCTAGTAAGTTGTGATTTTGGTGTCAGAATTATGTCTACCTGCAGAGTGCACAGTGTTAGATTTTATGATTTAGAACCAAGAGCAATTCATTGTATGGCATATGAATCTACTCAGAGGAAGCTAGCAGTATCCAGGTACGTAACGAACGTAACCTTACATTCTATTTTTTGCCGGTTACCACAAATTATAGTTGAATCAATTATGTGATTATCGAGGTCGCGTTGAGGTCTGGAACCAGAAAGTTTAGAATGCGACTGAAATGGCTTGCTTATCGTCATGTGAAAGCGCTTTGTAAAACGCATTCATAAACCGTGGACGTATAGCTATCTTAATACAACGCTTAGGGACCTATCCATTTGCTCTGTACTCGTCTTAGTTTTCTGATTGCACCTACAGTAAGGAAGTGTCTGAAAAGAAGTTCACAGTGGTTTCGTATTTTTGAAATGGGTAACTGTCAAATATATGGAGGCACACACCAGGTATGGTTAACAGCACTAAGAACCCACCAGGGGATCACCAACCAAACAATAATGTTACTCTGAACTAGCCTAATATAAAGGAACTCAGAAGCTACTGTTTTGTGGTCAGATTCCAGGTGCTGCCAACATTACTGTCATTGTTGAGGCTTCTTATACAGGACTTCAACTTTGAGATGTATTCCATTACATGGTGAACTCAACAACACAAAATGTGTATACAAATTAGCTGTTAGTTTTGAACACTTAAAGAGAATCACCTGAAGATGACCAATTAAGGTCGAAACATATAGTGGATTATTAATAAACACTTAAACTGTAATTAAGAGTTGTTGTGTAGATGGAATGTGAACCTAACACACAAGATTTATCCCTTAAAATACATTGATATGAGATTTGAGGCTCTCATGGCAGTCACATTTTTGGTCACAGTCTTCTTTGTTGTGATGTAGTGTGGTCTTGTAGGTGGTTACCAGTATTTCAGAGGAATGTATCATTTTAATTTTCAGAAGACCGTTATCACCACAGTAATCTGTTATTTGTGGTCTCTGGGGTTCAACCCTGAAGATTGAGGCAATACATTTTGACAACTTTGCCTCTTGAATGATTCGCTTTATTTTAGGGTAGTGCCGTTTGTATTTCTGCCACATACTGCTTAATATAAATGTAATTTTAAAAATTTCTGTAGGCTATTGATATTAATGACAGTTGCAGCTCTGAAACTTTGTGTGTAGTGTGCTTACATCTGTTTTGTTTGTACAACCATTTACTTCAACAGATCAGATAGCTCAATAGAAGTTTGGGATCTTGCCCATACACCTCACATTGAACGAACCATTCCAGGCAGAGTGAATAGTTCAGTTGAAGCAATTACATGGTGTGGAGAACGCTTGTTCAGTGCTGGCCTTCAAGGAACAATTACAGAATACAACCTACAGACACTGTCATACAAGGTAAAGGTGCTGTTTTTAACTCATGTAAGTGTCTTCTGTCTTATTCAACATAAAGCCAAAGTTATACCTAATATAAGCTGCTAGAACCAATTCAATATGATAATGCTGACATATTTAGTTTAGTGACTGTTCATTCAGTGGTTGATGCTGGACCATTTGATAAGAGAATGTTTAAACTGTTAACTTTAATATTTTTCATAATATAATGGAAGCAGAAATTTGTTATTTAAGCTAATGATCACTTCAAAATTAAAGAGTTATATTATGTGACAGAAATTCCTTAATTGAATGCCACAGTGTAAAAAAAAAATTATGGCCATGTACAGTTACAGAAATTTTAACAACAGTGTGGGCTACTCCTCAAACCTGTATAGTAATATAAAGACAGCTGTCTTCTGGGTTGTTGTGCCATATAGTATGGAACAAGTTTACTGACATTTCAGAGGTGCTTGCTGCCTTCATCATCAGGACAGTTGCCCACTGAAGTCTCGGTAAACTTTTATCAAACTACAGAGTGCAACAACCCAGAATCCAGCCGTATTTTTGCTAACTACCAGAGAACGTGAAGTATTGTTTGATAATTTATGTGTTATTCTAAGTATGCATTATGTTTTTCATATAGTTTGATATTCCTGTGACAGCTGGCCCTTGTTGGTGTCTTGAAAGTAACTGTAGCAACACACGTCTTGCAGTAAGTATGATTTGTATGAACATAAACATCTGTCATTGGACATATTCATTGTTGAGGTGGCTGTTGTGATTGTATGAGAAATCTGTTAAATTAAAGTTCTGGTTGTCATGCCACTACTGGAGAAGTGATGACAAGTCTGTAAATGAAATTGACATAGAACACCAGGGGTACATTAATCTCAAGGAAGCTGGTCTGTTACTCTGTTTTTCTAAATTTTAATTAACAGTATCCCAAAGAGAGATATAATTCAATCATAAAAACCTTTGTCTCACTCATAATTCTTACAAAAGGATGTTATATGAGAAGAAGCATTTTTTCGATGCAAGAAGGAAATTGCAGCAGCTAAGTTTTGTTGTACTGCAGGTGATACTATTAAATCTATTCGTATGCTGAAGTGCTCTACTCACATTTATAGTTCATAAGTACAGTGAAGAAATATTTTTGTGTGGTGTAATATGTTAATATCTGTTATGATTTCTGGGTTTTTGCATCATGTGGTTGTATAAATGGTTACCATTGATTTGGAGGAAACGTTGTCATCATAACTGCCATGAAAACCAGAACTCTCAAATTTATTAATGTAAGTGTGAGTGGTATAAGAATTAAATAAAGTCACAGTACATTGTATGTAATTGAGATTTGAGATTCTCATGGTGGTGAAGATTCTTTAAACTTTATTTTTAATAATCCTGTATTAAAATTTATTAACTATGGATTTTTTGTAGGCTGGCACTGAAGATGGATATATCAACATTTTCACAGTTACTAATGATGGGTTAATGTATGAAAAAATTCTGGATAGACAAGAAGGTTAGTGTTGATTTATAATGCATGTGAATATATCTTTTCATAATGCCGACTACAAAAGAATGGAAAAATGTAAAAGGAAATGCACTAGAATGGGACATAGATAGTGTAAAGAAGGCTTACAGGATGGAAGATAAACATTAGTGTATTACATTAGTATTAAAGTCACAAAAATGTAGGTACTTTTCAGAATGGGTGGAGACAAAATATAGTCTTTGTTCCAGGGTGACACTGCCTTGTATTTGGAATAATTTGGGTCTTTACAATAATGAACTTTAATAACCATACCCACTCATTTTATTTCAATACATATGATATCACATATCATTGGTTGGTAATATACAGTGGACAGAATATATTAAGTTCTGGATTTATTACAATTATTTCCTCAATACCATGGCTATGAAACTTATTTCTTATCAGTTAATATTTTACCACTAACATAAGGTAGTTAATGTTTCAAACCTTACAGATGAAGTGTGGAACACAGAAATATAGAATTTATAAGTGGAAAAGGTAGAGTTTGTAAATCGAGTTGTGAAGCTGTTTTCTGTATGTTACATGCCTGTATAATTTCTGCAGGAAAATTTTGTGCTAGGTTATTGTAGGATTTGTTAAGAACTTAAATATTTCACAGTTTCAGAAATGAAATTTCTTTCATTTTGAACATTTGTCTTTCGAATTATATTGGTTTAAAGACTATCCTTATCTTATTCTGTAAGGTTTCTTACACAGTAAATAAAAGGAAACTTACACATATTCTCTTATAAACTTAACTGACAAAGTTAAGTGTATGGAGTAAATACTGTTCAGAGACACAGGTCCTTGATGTGTAGTAGACAGAAGCTTGAAAAACACTACAAGTGTTACAGTTATTTTGTCTATTTTATAGGTCGAATTCTATGCCTGGCATGGGATGCAACAGGTGATGTGATTATAACAGGCTCAGCAGATGCTGTACGAATCTGGAATGTTGACTCAGGGCATGCAATACATCGCATGACACCAGGTCGTGATGAGAGAAAGAAAGAAACCATCATATGGTGTCTTGCAGTCATTAAGGACTTCACCATTATTAGTGGTGACTCAAGGTAGTTACAGCTAAGAGTGGAATTGTTCACAGAAAGAAATGTTTTTCATTCTTAGCTACTCATGCAGTGATAAATCTGTTGATCAATTTCAGCCAGTTTCAATTTTAGGTAGCAGTAAATTATATTATGAGGTGGTCTTGTGATTTGGGCAAGTGTAGGGCATTATAGTGGGGTGTCAGTTTCCAGGATGTTTTACAAAATAGAGTGATGTGATTATAATGAACTTATTTATTTGTTCTGTTGTGAAGAAGTAATGTTGGGTAATTGGTTTCACCATTACAGTATCATTTGTGGGAATTAAAATTCATATTCTTTTCCAGTTCTGCCATAATTCATTGGCTGAAGTACTTGGAAACACATTTTTTATCCTTTTTTTATGGAAAATATAATGACAGTTTTTCAGAGTGCCTGTACAATGGAACCATGCAATAATTAAAAAGAGTATTGTAAAAATTTGAACTTTCATACATGTGTTTGTTGTGAACCAAGCTGTAGCAAGCATATTGTTTGAGGAGGGGATATATTTTTGTTACAGCTCATTTTATTACTTTTATCAACATTTTTCATCTCCACTGTCATTTAAAGTAACTCCAGCGTTTGATATGTTATAATTAGATATACGTTAAAACAGGAAAAATTGGTGCTTGCTGTCATTTTGTACGGTATGGCATAATCACATTATTTGTTGTTTTTTTTACTGAAACTGTAATATTATTTTTAACAGAGGCTGTATCACTTTCTGGGATGGCAACACAGGAACACAAATTGAAAGTTTTCAGACCCATAAGGCAGACATTTTGTGTCTCTGTTTAGCAGAAGATGAGAATTCTGTTTATTGTGCTGGTAAGTTTTCAGATCTCCTTATATTTGCAGAGGGATAGCTTTCCTTACTTCTCATCATTCTTCATCCCAGTTCTTTCAGCCCACTTTCCTTCATAGGAGAATGTCTTTATGTTTCATATTGTCAAGATGGCAGCCGTGATATTAGGAATTATATGTTTAGTCATATGTTGAGTTTGAAACATTTTGATCTCTGTTACCTCAATTATCTAGTTCAAAAGTACTTGTTCCTGTGAACCAGCATTGTTCATTTTGTATAATACCTATAATATAGGTTTGGTTTATTTTGATATAAATAACCCATTTGTGTTGGTCAGAGATAGCACCTAACTGTTAGAGTGAGAGCCTGTGATTCTGAAAGGTTACCTAGTATTTTATTCTCATTATGATGAGTTCAGTTGAATAACTATTTATGAAGCCATATTTCTGGTATGATCCAGAACATAGACACCCAGATTTCTTATGCTCATCTGCGCAATTACCTCTCTTCCCCATTTTTGTTCTCATCTTATAATTGAAGTTAAACTTAGAACAGTTAGGAAGTGAACTTATAGCACTTTGTAATAAGACTGAAGAAACGTGTCCCTGATAACAGATGAATTAATTTAATTTTTATTTTTTGCTGCTTGAAAATACATTGCAAGTCGCACACAATGTTGAAACACAACTGACTGATTTTTGGAAACTACATTATGATAATTATTTCAGTTATTGTATTTTGTTGAAGTTCAGTGGTTTGGACTGTGGTACTAGTGTACACACAGGTACCAGTTATTCGTGGGTGTTAGGCACAAGCATTTGCCATTTTTAAAGATGGGAAGTGAAGGCAGTTCTGATTCAAATTTATTTCTCTCCCACATTATTGGTAATTAAGGAATAATCTTGTTGTATTAGAATTGTGCAGTCTTCCACAACTGGAAAGTATTACAATAATTACGCTGAAATTTATGATGATGTGTTTGGCTTTTAAAGGTGTGGACCCATTGATCATTAGCTTTACAAAAGTTTGGCTGCGAGGTGGTACTGGTACAAGTAGTTGTGGTAGAAGTAAGTGGGTTAAGTCAGTGCAACGCCGGATCCATGATCATGATGTACGAGCCCTTGCCTTGGCAGATGGGAAACTCCTTTCAGCAGGTTAGCATGCTCTTCTATGCTTGTTTTATTATTGTACAAGTTTCTTTTCTCTGGACACTTTTAGAATTGTAATTTTGAAAAGCTGTAACATATTGTGTTGAGTTCTATTTCAGTTTACATTCATTCTTTGAAACCTTCCATTTGTTTCTTTAATTTCCTAAGATATACTGATGAAGTTACACATGGTGTATTTGTCAATAACTTTTGTCATTCAACATTAAATTCTCTATGGATTTTCCTGCATACTTTTTTATTCTCTTATTGTTGAAAAAGCCAGAACTTTATGAATGTGAGGTATACCACTCGTGTACTATCATTTAGATCCCATATCAAGCTATGTATCTCTGCTAGAGTTCATCTTGGTCTTCATTGTTGTCATGACATTAGGGGTAAAATGGGTACTGAAATACATACATCTACCTCTTGCCTTGCTAGGCCAGTATGTGGAAGGATTCTGTGAACCATGACAACTTAGAAATTTTAAGAAGTATTGTTGTGTATTTACCTTACTGATTTCTGCTTTTTAATGCTTATACTGTAGCATTTATTTTTTAATTTTTAATATTGATTCAGTCTAATTTGGTGTGTGTTTAATAATGTTTTTATAATTTGTGCTTACAAGTGTCTGTTGTTGTAGGTGTAGACAGTTACCTTGCAATAAGCAGTTACCCTCCTCGTCAGCTTGTAAAATATCCACCTCTTCTGCAGGTATGTTGATCTTTATTAAGTTACACATAATTTTATGTCATAGAGATGTAAACAGTAGTATTTATAAAAATCTAAGGGATGGCCTCTCCCTTTTACTTCAGAATCATCAGAATGAAGAATCATCAAACTTCATGTATGAAGAAAGCATCACAGCTTTTATTTTAACCTTACTGTTGGCCATTAGAACTCTGAGAAATATATATTAAGTAGGAGGCAGGCAACCTGCATGACAACAGTCATTGTTGTACAACAGTGGAATAATGCTTTTGGAATGTCATTGTACTTCAAAGAGTACATTTTTATATTCCTGTCAGCTTTATGAAAACATCGGTGTAAAACAACTGATAGTTTTATGAGAACAGTGGATTAATCATTTATACTTGAGTACCAACTCTGCAAATTTACTATTTTTAGATTTATGTTAAATTTTTGAAGTTAACATGTGAAAGGGAATAAAAATTGTGTATGAAAACTGTTTCTAAATAGCTGATTTAATATTGTTCTTGTTATAGGCTCCAAGTGTAAGTGTATGTCCTGAGGCACGATGTATAATGCTGCGGTACTTATCACATTTAGAGGTGTGGCAGCTTGGCAATACAGCACCCATTGAAAATGGAGATGAAATTCATGAAGGCATTTTGCCTTTGATCGAAGATCCAATTCGGTTATTGACCCTGAAGTCACGTGGTGGTGATGCTATTGTCTGTGCAGACATGAGCAGTAATGGAAAATGGATAGCCTACTCTAGTGTTACAACATTGTGTTTCTTCAGTTTTCAACTAGTAAGTCTACAAATTAATCTTTGCAATTGACATGCAAACTACTGGTTTCAGTTTATATAAGTAGGAACTGTCAAATGTCCTTGTTAACATTAACCACTAATTAATAAATAATAATGACTAGTTAACTGACTTGGTTTATCTTCAAGCTATTATATTACTTATAATTTTTATTATCATCTCTACAAAGAATTGCATTTATGTAACTATTACATTGCATAGTTTCATTTTCCTGCCATAGTCATTTACACGTTACTTGTAAATAGGGCAGCAAACCCAGCCTCCAGAAGGCTCCTGTTTTGTGTGAAGTTAGTTCAGCTCACAGAATCACATTCACTTCAGACAGCACACGAGCAATAGTTTCAACTAGCACTGGAGACATTGTGGTGATACAGTTGGGTGGAGATGAGCTAGTATTGGAGCATGTTTTCCATCCACTGGATGACAGATGTAAGTATTAGAAGTGAAACTTAGAATTAAAGCTTTTCTTTCATGATTATTGGGCTATCCTGAGTGGGATGTATATACTTCATACATGAGGTATGAGATATTAGGACTAGATTCATTGACCAAAATGATTCTACCTTGGTCATAGTAATGCCATCATGAAATTATTCAGGGATAATTACAGCTAATGGGAATGAGCTGTACTCCGTATTGGGATGCAGAGAGATTTAAGTAATCTCCTGTACAAAGCTTAATTTAACTCCAGAAATTGATAAATGAGATTTTAGCTAGAACATTTTCTTATCTGTCCAAAAATTTGTTGGAAACTGTAACAATCATAAAATATTTAGGATAAAGTGTATAATTAATGTATTGTAGCTTTCTAAGATTTATTCAGCTCCATGGAGTTAGTCAAGAGGACAAGACAAAGTCATTGCATCACTATTAAACTGAAGTAACGATGTCATTATGGTGGTGAAAACATATTATACTTTTATTAACTATTTGTTTGACTATGCACAGACTGTAGGTAAATGTAGAATGTAGCTGTTTAATATCAATTTAATTAATTCTTATTTGATTGTGTATGTTTAAGATTTTTTTGCTCAACAGCTATGTGTTCTACAGATATAATGATTAGTATGAAGCAGAATATAAATGCTTACCATTACAGTTCATATTTTATTTCACTTTATTATTAACAACAAAAGTAATCTTTGTTATTTGTGTTTGGCATCTTAATAGTGTTAAAGGATGCAGTACACTTGCTGACTGTCTCTCATGATGGTCAGTTCATCGTTGCAGGTGACCACTGTAGCAACATTATTGTATGGACCACAGCTGATTGGAAGGTAAGTAAGTATGTGTTCAGAGGTTAAATAGTTAGTTGGGAGAAAGTAATATTTGAAGATCAAATAGAATAATTAGATTTTATATTTCAGCCAAGTTAAATGGCTGTGTGGCAAGAAGTGAACTATTCATTCACTGCATTGTACTGCTATGTGATCTCACCACTTTTCTTTTGAGGCAGAGACTTCAACACCCTCACTGACTAGATAACCACTGGTATTTGTTGGGGTGTATTAAAAGTTGTATTTCAATATAACTTTCATTGGATTGAGTGAATTTTCAGTAATTTTATTGTTTTTCATGTAAAATGATTTTACTACTGAATGGTTTTACAGAGCGAGGTAGATCAGTGACACATCTAACTTGTATTTGGAAAGTATCCTGTTTAAGTTTTGGCTGAAACAGTGGCTATCCTGACAGGTGTCTCCATGTGGCTGCTGTGTGCATAATCTTTTGTACAAAATCATAATGTTATTATATATTTAATAACGTATGTAGTCTTACATTGAGATTAATTTGATCAACTAGTTTAGCATCTTATATAACAAGCATTTTACACTTATAAATATGAACATCTACTGCTGTTTCTCAAATTTTAAGATATATTTTCTTTTCATATCTCCTCCATCACTTAGATATTCATTCACCTTGATTAATTGAAAAAAAAACTCATGGGTTAGTAGCCCCGAGTTTGAATCCATGGATCCCCATAAGGTCCATTAACATGTTCACTCCTGCTGCCTGTCAGATTTTTTGCAGTAGAGGAAAAATTTGTATGTACTGTATATGTATGGTGTAGATCATGAGAAATAGTCATTGTTGTTTTGCTGTTTTAATTTTATGCTTTGTATTTTTTATAAAATTGTGCGATGTCATAATCTAAAATTCCATCACTTTATTCTGTTCCAGCATCATTGTTCCTTGCCACGATACAGTTGTGTGCCAACTGCTTTATCTGTCCATCCTCGCACCAATGTGCTTGTGATTGTTTACAGTGATCACAAGGTTGGTGCTACTTTACAATTTCTGACAAAAATTTAAACAGTGCAAGACCTTAGAATAAATGTTCCTCAATTCTTGCCTGATACAATAATTTTTCAGATATTGTTATTAAAAGTATATTTATTTTTAAATTGTACAGAGAAGAAAATGTTGAATGCCATTTTGGTAGTTTTACAAATTATACAAGAATGTACTATTATTGACAAAATTCACATTACTTGCTGTTTGCTTCTGAGACACATTCTGTGTGTGTGTAAGGAGTAGCATATGTAAATGCACATCTTTCATTGTGCATAGTATTTTCTAGTAAAGTTGTTTGCTTTCAGTACAATGGTTATTATACAGCAGTAGCATAGACTAAGATGTTTTTCATTTTCCTGTAGGTTGTAGAATACAGTCTATGTGGACGTAAATATACAACGTTCTCCAGGGGTCTTGAAGGCCGCCACCCTGTGCAGTGGCTCTCAAGAGGTTTTGCAGTAAACAGTGTGACGTTTGATCCAAACAATGAGGATATTATTATGCTTCAAGATGACAATACAATATGCATCATCGATAAGGATAAGGTCTCTTTATATTGCTTATGAATCTGTTTATGAATGATGTTGATATCTTTGCGGTAGTGACAACCTGGTTACAGGCTTCAGTGCACTGAGTTCCTGCTGGAACAATTGCCATAACAGGGGTGGTGATTATATAATTAATAATGTTATGATGTCATGATGTCTGGATGTGTGTAAAAAGTAAAGCTGTCCCACTATGCGCCCACTGTGTGTGTAGGCGGTGTTAATAAATGCTGTATCACGGTGTCCTTGTGTACCTACGGTTTAAAAATCCCTCATAGTATGCGTGGGGAAAATGAGAGATGTGTACAGAATTTAATTAAAAAAAGTTAACAGGAAGTGACTGGCAATTTTTCCATGTATTGATCTTTGGTGACTGGTATAATGTGATTATTTTATGTCTCTTGCAGGAACTGCCATTGGCAGAAGCTAAGATTCCCAGAGTTGGTTCTCCACAATCACTTTCAGATAGTCTCGACAGCAGTCAATGTCACCCAAGAACTACCACACCTCAGCATGCCTTCCATGTTATAAAGAAATATAAGGTAAGGGCATATGTGGGGGTAGTTCCCATCTCCATGGAAGATCTTACATCTTCTGCATATTTCTGTAATTGAACTAGTATTGTCTGTTATTTCTTACAATCCCTTCAACAAAATTCAAATGAGTCCCAGTTGTGCTGAAATGGAATTGACAGGTTAGCTTTGGAGGTCTTGTACAAACACTTTGTCTTTAGGAGCTCTTGCAATTTATTCTTCATAAACCTCTGAGATTTGCTTTTTTGTGACATATATTTTTATTTAGGCTTGACATGAATGTTTTAGATATCAGTGTACAGTCCTGATATACAGTACATTTTACAAGTGAGGGTTTTAAACTACTCTGTACCACCTGAAGTTGTGTGGGAATCTGTACTACTCTGTTGGTGTATATGTTACAGCAAAAGCCCGAATGTTGATGAAACCTGGGATCTACCAGACAAACCTAGGTTTTACCAAACAGTGTTGGTAAAAGCCCAAAAAATAACTATTCTCGTCTTATTTCAGGGTTTTACCATTCGCTGTTGGTAAAACCCCATATTCCACGAGAAGATGGAAAAGTAAAGAGAAGGGTATAAATGTAGTAATTCACTCTTATAATCGATACTTTTTCTATTTTCGGTTCCATAAATTACAACTTTAGAAACATACATTCCTCATCTAAGTTGTTTTTTAAAAAAGTTTAACAGGAGTAAAAGTAACAGAGAAAAACATTGCAAGAAATATAAAAATTGTGAAATAAAAGTATAAGACATCTAACCTAACCTAACTTGACCTTTTACTACCTGCTTATGGTAAATCCTAACATTTACCAACACCCATTGGTAAGACCCCAAAATAAGACATGAATAGTTCTTTTTTTGGGCTTTTACCAACACTGTTTGGTAAAACCTAGGTTTCACCAACATTTGGGCTTTTATGGTAACATAAATACATTTTTCATACACACACTCTGATATTTCGTATATGTACTTCATTGTTCGTTTTATTGCAAATGCAAATGTACTTTTGGAAAGTTAATTGCATTGCTGATGTAACGCTGCACAGTTTGAAATTATTTTTCCTTGTACTTATTTAAGTGTTCCCCATATTAAGAAAATATTTCTATTAAGGCTTGTTTATATTATTGTACCTATATTTTATATTAAGTGCCTAGTTACCTCCCAGTTACACGCACATTTTATTTTGAGCAGGGAATGAACATGTTTATCACCTTTATTGCTACTTAACATGAACCATTAAATCACTGTTAGCTATAGGTTCTTGATACATAACCACTGAATGGAAATTACACGTGATCGTTGCAGCATCTTGTTCATGTGGATTGGCTGAGTGGGGATGAACTCATTGCAGTGGAAGTGAATCCACTTGCCCTTGCTGAGAAACTTCCAGCGTCACTCAAAGAGAAGAGGTTTGGTGTAATGTAAAGCAACAAATGGATGAATATAAGACCAAGTGCAGTATTCATAATGTCTTACAGATGCAAACATTTAAAACCTGTGGTGTATGTGTTGATTTACATCAGTTAGAAGTAAAGTTTCAATGTGGAATGTTTGTACAACAGAGCTTGTATGTTTTAAGTTGTTTATAATTTTAAATACTTCTCATCCCATCTGTATAATTGCTACATGAGGACAGTCAGATGTTTATGAAATTTTGTCACATTGTCATTTTTTAGGAAGTTACATTCATGTCTCTTGCTTATGCAGAATATTATTCAGTTGGTTATTACATATACCCTTTGTTACTCAAATAGATGACTCATATATGCATGTTATTGTGCAGTGTTTTGTATATTACCATGTTAACTGGCTGAATAAAAGAATTTTCGTATATTAATGTGTGAGTGTCTGAGAAAGTCCATCCTGATCCAGCCATTAGAAAACCGTTTCCCAAACCTGGTCTGTAAACAAAACTGACGATCTTGCATAGGAATTTTATGCCAAGAAAATATAAAATCTAAATGTTATACTTTTGTATCCTGTTGTGGAATAACCTAGGAAATATGTAAGAATATTAGTTCATCTTACAACATATTAGTAAATTTTACATAGTTGCATAATAAAATAAATTATGCATGAGCATTATATTTTGGCTTAACAGCTATCATTTAGACATGAGATTTCAAGTTCTTGTAGCAGTGAAGATGTTGATTGTGGTCATCTCAGTTGTGCGATGTCATGTGGTCTTGTAATCAACGCAGAAGACCATAATTGACATCGGGCTCATCTTACAGTGCACTGTTTAAAATGGGAAGCTGGTTTTGTATATATGCTTCTCTGAGCAATATCATGACAGGTCTTCTGGTGTTTTATAATTTCAGTTACGGTTTTTCATGTTAGGTGTTGGAGTATGTTTTTATATAGTCATAGTCTTCTTAATTAACAGTATTACAATTTAGTGTGAGGTGTACAGTTTGTGTAAGCATATACTTGAAAAATCTGTAGTTTTAATATTATGTTGTTAGAAGAAAATTTGTTATGAGTGGTCTTTATGTGAAGGTAGGGCATGAGTAAATTGGTTTGATTTAGTGTGAATATGAAGGACTTACATGTACTACTATGTTAGAAGAATTACGCATTTTTTTGTAAGTTCTGTTAATGATTCTGAATCTGTTTATTGGTGGGTTTTTGAAAGGAATTGTGTCCATAAATTGTATAGTATTAAATGCTTAAGTAGTGACCAGTTCCGATGATTGAAAACAGTAGGAACAACCGACTTTCTAAACTATTTGGTATTTCAGGGGTACTTGCTGCCTTTATCGCCAGGGTGATGATAGCTCTGGTGATGGAGGAAAGGTGCAACCAGACTAAATGGGTCTAGAACCCTGACAGCCACGTTCAGAATGACTCGAAAGTTCGCCTCCTTGCCAGCTAAACTGTCGATGTTGGTCGCACCTGTATTTTTCCTGCTAGGATAAGTTGGCAGAACAATCTTTGCATGTGCTACGTTCAGGTCAGTACCCTACTCATACGTTGGTATTCGTGAGGTATGATAGTGATCCAACTGTCAGCGACAGCTGGTGTTTTCTAATGTTTGGTTATAAAGTTTTTTCTTTTGTTTATGGGATGGTTGAAAAATAAATCAAGTTTTCACCGAAGCTGAAACATCGTGCTGGTAAATATTAATTTGAACTACATTCGTATTTGCTGTGTTGTTTGTAATAGACCAGATATTTGTCCATTTTCCGTTTTGTCCTGTCGAAGACTGTTGTAGTAGCGCAGAGGCACGGCTTGTCCGTCGACCCCAGAGCCAGGCCTGGACCTTATTGCACATAATTTTCGGGTTCGGGCCTGGTTAAAGTTATGGTAGTCAAACTTGAAATAGAATATTTCAGGCTTTCTCGGGCCGTTATTTTCTCGCAAAGAAAACTATTCGCAGTTGCGTTATCCAATTCTCATGACACTGTCGGGCCTGGAAACAAATTCTACTGACTTGAGTTTCTCGGGGTTTTTCAGACATAATTCGAGATAACGTCTTAAAACTTGGCATTCGATGTCTTTGTACAGTTCCTCAAGCGCCAAAATAGCCTAAGATGTTAATAGATCGTCGTCAGATACTTAGTTCGAGGATTACAGGCATTTATGCATTAAAATAGAAATATATTCATGATATGGTAAGCAGATTGCAAATATATCGGGCTGGAATAAAGGGAAGTTAGGCTTAGATCGGGTTTGTGAAACGTATTTGAAGACAAACTTTGAGGCTGTGCCAAATGCTCCTCAGGCTGGGCTAGATGAAATTCTAAAATGTTGGCCTGTGCAGACTTTAAAAGTGGTGTGCACATGATCACATTTTCTGAATTGACTCGTTTTGTTCATTTCAGGTGATAAATATAATGACTGTGATTCACGGCCTCTTTGAAATCTATGAATTAATAACTGCAGGTTGATTTGTCATTTTCTGTTTTTGTAAAGGATTAACTGATTCTTTTTTTCAATGATTCAGAAGTTCAAATAACCACATCATTGCAGATGATAGCTTTTGAGGAACACCCTCAGTTCTAAAATTATCAGAAATATTGGATTTGTCTCTGAATTTTTCATCTGAAACAGATCAGGAGCTGATCATGAGGAGACAATCAATGTAACCCCAGCATCAGTAGCAGTACTGCAACCTAAGTATGACGTCCATGACTAAAAGAGCAAATGCTATTGTCATGTGTTTCACTAAGCCTGTTCTTCAATATCTGGAGGGGTTGGAGGAGAAAGAAAGGAAGGAATCACATATTCAAATGATTAAAAGAGTTCCATCCTTTCAGTTGAATAGAAGATGTGTTTCTCAATATTTTTTAATATTTTAAATTCTGGATATAGTTTGTCAGGCTGTAAAGCAGTATCAAGTTCATCTGAGATTTCAGGTTATCACAACAGTGAATATGAAGATGAGATGTTGTGCTGTGTAGTCTGACAGAAGTTTACTAACATCTTAGATTCCATCATCAGTGTGCCCTGGTGATGGATGTAGCCACAAATACCTCTGAAATGTGTTTCATATAAGGTCAGCTTACTAGATGTTGTCCTTGCCTGTTATATATTTACTATAGCTGTGAAATATATTTTTCAGGTGATGTAAGATGGACAGAAATCTGCAGTCACCATCACATCTTACAGAATTTGCTCCTTTAAGTCCTGAGCCAAGTCAGCCAGGTGTTGGATTTTTGTTGTCTAAGTTCTTCAAATTTAATAAAGGTACAACTCATTTTGTTGAACATCTTAAAATCAAAATGTCAGAAGGCATGAAATTGAGCATTGTAACTGAGAGATTAGCATTCTTGCTTCATATTTTAGAGGTCCTGGTGATCAGTTATTAACTACTTATGCTGACTTTCTTTATTGAAGGTTTGTATGGTTTTCTTGAGTGCTCTATAATTGCTGAGATGTTATAGTACTTTCAAATAGAGCACGGCTGCTTTCACTGAAGTCTTCTTGGGCAGTTAGCCACATCAGATGGCTGTGTAAAAAAATCTCAGTTTTCATTATCAGGGATCTGAGATATGATTTCTGATAGTGAGGACTGAGGCAGCTCTCAAAACATCGGTATTTTATGGCCACTTGATGCAACTGATTGCCTTTGAAGATTTAATTGAATTTGGTTACTGCAAAAGCTATATAGATCATATGGATTGTCGCTGCTTTATTCCATATCATTTTCAGTTCATTAATAATCTTTGATATAACTGATGTAGTTTTGAAAAATGCAATTAAACTGTGAAATAAATGGAGGGCACCAAGTATGTGTGTTGTGTCTTACTTATTCTGAGTTTTACTTATCTAAAATTCTAAAAGTTGTTTCATTCCACTGTTGATGACATGTTACTCCACTTTTAATTCTAGAATTTTTCATTAAACATCTTTCCTGTAAGTTATTGAAATTTGCATTGATTGACTTTGACATGGATGGAAGCTGTTAAGTATGGAAAGTTCTAACTCTCTTTCATTGAAGATTTAAGTGGTAGATATTTGTTAGAATACTGACAACTTAACTGTGATGTATAGTTCAGTTTTAATATATTTTAATAAGTTTATGGTGTAGTGGGTTATTTTCACTGACAAAAAATCCACAGAATTTGTGTGTTCCACTTATGCTTACTAGTAAAGTAAAGGTAAAGCTGTCCCACTATACACCATGTAGGCGCTTGGGGGGAGACCTTGGCGCTAGATGGGGTGAGTGGTCAACATCACACCCCGGCCGTGCTTTACTCCCGGGAAAGGACCCCAGTACCCATTGGGTAGGAGGCTGGGTGGACCTCAGAGCCAGTCTGGATGCAGTGGCTAGAGGAAAAATCCTCTGCCCCCATTGCAGATCTAACCTCAATCATCCAGCCCATAGTTAGTCACTATACTGACTTATCTATCCTGGCTCCTCTCATGCTTACTAGTTCCATCACAAACATTCCATTAAGTAAATTAAATTAAGCTAATGCAACCTAACTTGCTTGTTGGTAAATATGTAGAGTGTGTATAAACCTGGGCCTCTGTGATGAGAAGCTGGTGGGTGACTGTCTGAGTTATGGCACGGTCTTCATACTTCCTTAAAATTTTCATAGGTGGCCCTGTGGCAGATTTTAATGCTCCATCACCAACACAAGTATTTCCAGATACCCCTGTCAAAACAGACTGGCAGTCTTCTGATAACTTGGTGAGCATGGATATATTGTATACTTTAATTTGTAACTCATTTATTGCATCTATTTTAATCTCAAGTACTAAGTATGATCTTTTATTGTATTCAGAGCCTGTTTTTTTCCAGAACTTCTTTATTCACAAAGTGCAGTGGACACTTGGTCTCTGTGTGTGCCCACACATATACATGCATGTGGGGGTAGATAGCGCCAGAGTTCATACTTTGTCATTTTGTATTTGTGTTTGAAGTGCTTGGATTTGACAGTACCTTGCTTGTACTAAGTGCCAACTTAGGTACAGAAGTCAGTAATTTTTGAAATTGAGGTGGTGTTAACGTTTATCCTAATTTAATGCAGCTTTAATTTGAAATAACTTTTAAATGTTGATTCTGTGAAAAAACTGTGCTTATTACTCATATTTATTATCTGACTTTTGGATATTTGAGCTATTAACCTATTGTGAATTCAGATTTGGTATCAGTTTTTAATTTGTTCATACTGTTTGACTGTGTACATGGCATTGATGTCATTATGTGGAAAAACAGATAATTGATATAATTTATTTTATGCATGGCAAACAAATGTTTATTTACTTTAAATACAGGAACAGAGGGACACTGTTTCTGATGACTTGGTGACCCAGTTCCCTGTGGATGTGGGTGAAGGAAGAAGCCTCCCTAATGTGCTTAAGAGGATCAGCAGTCTTTTGGCTCTCAAGAGCACAGTCAGTATAATTTGTATTAATCTGTTAGTTAAAGGAAGGCTTTTGAAGAAACATAGTGAGTTTTTATTGCTTGTGGAATATAACAACACAACATTATGTAATGGCACTTTAATTATAGAAATATATAAGTTTAGTATAGAGTATTAACAGTTCTTTTCCAATGTTGATTTAATGATGGCATTATTATTGGTGCCAAATGTCATTATCATTTGTGAGTGTGCATACACATACATTTTTATTTATATAAATGTATTTGTGATTTTTTTCATTTTGTTGTTATCTGTCACCCACAATAACAATGACAATAATAATAATAATAATAATAAAAATAAATAATTATACCAGTTATTAAAGGTAAAAAATTAAAAATTCAGTACTTTTCAGAGACTTGTGTCATCTCTGTATTTAGGTAAAGTACTGTGAGGATGTTTAAATAGAAACCTTTTTGGGGTCAGTTGTATGCTGTGAATTCAGCTCACTAAAAGCTACATGCAGATGGCATATATGACATAGTTTGTCAGCCCCTGTGATGGATCTTTATCATCTTTGTTATCTGGGTTCGTGAGTGGTCCTCATATATTCTGTATAAACAATCCCTTATGTATTCATCACTTGTCCATCTGCAGGAACTTCAGGCATACAAAGACACAGACTTCAAACAGTACTGGATGCCAGATTCAGTAAGCAAGGAATGTTATGACTGTGGTGAGAGGTTTACAACATTCAGGCGTCGTCATCATTGTCGTGTATGTGGACAGATCTTCTGCTCTCGATGTTGCAACCAAGAGATTCCAGGCAAGATCATGGGGTGCACAGGTACAGTGTAGAATTAGCTCAACTACTGAAATACCTTTAAGGTTTCTGTATGGTAAAACTGTAAAACAATGGTATTTTAAATTTTAAGAGCCATTCTACATTTTTGAGTAAGACAACTTATTATTTTTAGGTGACTTACGTGTGTGTACTTATTGCTGTAAAGTCGTACTGTCCTACCTGCAGTCATCAGATATGGGTGCTGATCTGTCTGCTGATCTGAGGGCCTTGCAGGAAGACCTACAGACAAAATTTGGTAACACAGCTCCATCCTTGGCCTCATTATCACAAGGCAGTACCAGCAGTACATGTGGCAATATTGCAGAGTGTCAGGATAATTCCTCAGGGACTAGTCGTAGAAAATTGTCACTTAATATCCAGGAAGATAGATTTGTGCTTGGCAGGTGAGCATACAAAATCTTTATTATTGATTATTATGTTATTTCATTGAGATTTTCTTGTGTCTCTATCTCCTAATCTGTAGACATTTGACTGATCTTCATTGGATTCACGTTATTGTTGGTACCCTTTAATTCTATCATCAGAAATTATAGGTGGTGGATATTTAGATTTGTGAGGTAGAAATAACTTTAATGTCATTCAGTGGCACAGTGACAGACATGACATTTGAGTAGTGATGTATCTGTGAATAATATGCAACATTCAGTGCATATTTATTTTTGAAGAAATAACAGCATGATTTTGCAATATGTTTTGGTGTGGTTGCTGTAAGCAATGTCTCACAGTATTGTGATGTGAAAAAGTAGGTACTGTTTGACGATCTTGAAAAGTGTTTCTATTTGATGGCTGTAATTGATAAATCATCGCAAGATGAAGTGAAAGATTGCACGAGGGCAGTATGAAACATTTGGTTTGAAGATTGTATGTAATGAATCATTGTTATATGTAAAGAAAAATTGGCTATTCAAAATGTTCTGATTTGACAAATAAATTATGAATTATGTTATGTTACGTGTGAAACTTATATGGGAACACATTATAGATATATATGTGCTGTTAAAACCTCCAAAACCCAGCCCTTCAAAATTGTGAAATACACTACACTAATGGCTACTTATGTACTTTTGATACAGGAATTTTGGACTAAGTTATGATGATGTACAAGCATTGCACCTTAATTTATTTATTCCTCAAGTGGATAGATCAGATCAGAAGATAACTGTAAATGAGGAATTGGGAAGGATGTGGAAGGAAGCAGTAATGAACCTCTTTTTTTAAAATTCTGTCTCATAATTCTCCTGAAATGAGTGAGAGTAATCATGAGGAATGTGAATCATGATTTTGAACTGAGGGCTAGAATTGATCCTGTATATATCTACTATAAAGCAGCAGTTCTAACTGCTCAGTCATGACATTTAATGTGATGAAACATGCTGATAAAACTTAATCTCTCTGTTTACTGAAATTTAATTTTGCAAGTGAGATTTGAGTTTCTTACAGCAATGAGTATGAATGTGGCTGGCTTCTGTGATGTTGAACCATGTAGTCTGGTAGATGCTGATAAACATTTTAGAGGAACTTACTGCCTCCATCATTATGGCGATGAGTAAGTGCATGTGGCCACGGTTCTGCCTTGTCCAACCTAATCTTATATCTCCCCCAACATTTCTGTGTGTGTAACCTATTCATCACCCTGAAGTTCCTTGAATGTCATTTACACTGTACCAGAATACATGTGCCACTTTCCAAAAGAGAGCCATTTTCATGACTGTGTAAGTTACTGTTATGTACAGTTGCATAATTCATACAGCACCATTCGTTATTTTTATGCAGAGCCCAAGGGTCTAATTACATGAGTATGGAGGAGCGTTGCCGTGTACTGCAGAAATCATCATCCCTTCGAGCACTGTTTGAAGACATCTGTCATCCAAATATGGGGATGACTTTACAAACACATCGGTATCATCTGCGCAATTATCATAATTGTTTCTTAGGCAGTGAGCTTGTGGATTGGTTGTTAACACAGAGTCATGCAGCTACAAGGTAAGTTAGAAGTTAATTTATAAAAGCCAGCTTTGTCCCAGTTGTTCTCATATTAGCAATGAGAGCAATGAATCAGAAGATAAATACAGAGGTAGAAATGGATTTGTAAAAAGATGGAGGTTTTGCAAAAGTGAATTGGATTGAGCAGAGTTGGAATTAAAACCAAAGGCGTGATTCAGGATTTAACACTAGATTGTACCTATATAATTATATAAACCAGTAAACAAACATTGTATAAGACATATTCAAGGTCTGTTCCTTCAGTTTTGTGGTATTGAGGCTTACTGTGTTTACTGTTTAGTATTTATATGTACTACTTGTTTGTTTTTTAAAATCAGAATTCAGGGTACAGCTATAGGGCAGACTTTGATAGAAGCAGGTTACCTGGACTGTATAGGTGAACAGAATTTTCTGGATGCTTATGCCCTGTATCGACCACGGCAAGTGTTGTCACCACTACAGTACAGCAGTCCAACAAGTCCGATTGAAGATAATGGGAGGATTAGCCATGAAGCACAGGAACCTTTGTGGGTTAAACAAATTCCACAGCAGGATTCTGTCACCACTGGTAAGATGTGGGCAGCACTGTGAAAAGTTTAAAGTAACAGACACACTTCCTTGACCGAGTTCAACTGACTTAACCTTTTAACTGGATAATTTATAATTGAATGAAATCAACAGTAACTTCTTGTTGGGTGCTGCATGCAATTTTGTAATATGATTTGGAGAAGTTATACTGGATAGCTTGTTAAGACTTATCCCTTTAGAATTGTAAAAATAAAATGTCCTGTCATTGTTACTTGAATTATTCTTAGCTTATATGTTGATGCTGTTTTAACTGCATAAATTGCAGTTTGGTATGATGGAAAGATGATGAATGTTGTATAGTTATTGATTTGGATGCATGCTCTTGTTTGTTTGCTTAGTAGGTATAGACTGGGAAGTTTCAAAGGAAGAAACTACTTGTTAAATATAGATGTAGATTGTAGGATGATATTAAATTAGATTATTGACAGATGGGATGCAAAGATATTAATTAAAATGACCTGATATAGGGTATGATGTTATTTGACTTTTGTGAACTCAGTGTCAAACCTTTTGATTGGATGAAAGCCAGAAATTTCTTATTAGTTAGGTAACTATCAAATGCTCAAGAAATATCTGCCTCATTGAGATAGTTAATATGGGTCTGGTAACCTGAATTGCCAATGACTAATGCTCAAGTCAGAAATGTACTTCATATACACTGGAGATTGTTATATTTTGTAGATTCAGAATCAGACTGCCAGCTGTCAGAACACGATGAAACATTAAGCTTGCCTTCGTCAAGTTCTTCATTCTATCTGGACCTCAATGTGGCTGAAAACAGTGTTCATATCAGTCGGCCTGTGGCTGTCAAACAGGATCAACATCAAACTGACAGTGAGCCAGGAGAAGTGAAGTCTCCAGCACGTAAGTGATATACAAAAAAGTTTATATGATGATTGCTAGATGTAAGTACACAGTTTAAGATCTGTGAATTATGTTATTTGTACTTTGAATCTGAAGGCCAATTAGCATTGTAACTGGTTTGGTATGTTGTCATAAATCTGCATCTGTAGGGTGTTAATGTGTCAAAACAGTCCACTGATATTCTGGTCTCTTCAAAGAAAAATATAGTAGTATATATGTTTTACACATATGGGAATGAGGATTTCTCAATTTTAAAGGTTGAATTGTTAATGCTTTTGTTGTTAAAAGTAGGTAATAAACAACTGCTGGAGAGTTCTCATACATATGGCATATCAAGTGAATTTCTCTCTGGAACCCTTCTCCTTCAGAATTCCCAGAGTAGGGAGTCAGTTCCTACATCTGGATGGCATAATGTCACACAACTACGGACTTATAATGGAGAACAGCAGGCATATCTACAGCTCAGGTGAAGTGGTGTTCTTGTTTAGTAGTAGTTACAGATTCATTAAAAAAATTGTCTGGTGATGCAGAGACTTGCTTATGCAGAGCTGAAGTTGTTCAGAATATATGTATTATACATTCTGTTTCAAACATGTTAATGAGTTATGAATATGGCAAGAATGTAATACTGGAGTAAAGATGGAGAAAATGTTTTACTTACATAATTATTTATTGATGAGACATAAGCTCACATAAGGGAAGGAATTCATATCAAATTTTTATCCGAGAAGTCTCATTGAAAGAGACATTGAACTGTGAGTGAGATAGTAATACTGAAATGGGTTGTGATGGTATAAACTGAATTTAATGGATTCAAGGTGGGATCTAGTGGTGGGCTTTTATGTAGACAGTGGTGAGCCTTACAATTTCATAACAGAAGGGAATTTATTTGAACAGCTGCTCAAGGAAGAGCCAATGCCACAGAGCGTATGTAATTCTTTCTCATTTAGACAGTGAAATTTTTCTTCAGTGCAGCATATTTGCACTTCAATTGATAGTAAATGTGAAATATCTGTGTGTTCACAGTAATGGATTCAAGCAGCACATGCACAACTTATTAAAGCAACTGCTGAATTTAGAGGGCTTATCGCAGAGCTGGATAGACATTGTGGTGCCTTTGGCTCAGCAGATTGTTGATACTGTTCGGCCTGATGTGCGAAATGATGCTGATGATATGGACATTAGGCAGTGAGTAGCCAGCAGGTATAATATTGAATTGAGGGAAGAGAGGGAACTTTCATTGCATAACTGAATTATTGCAGATGTCTGTAATCAATTTTTACATCCCATTGGAATTCAGTGAGTTAGGATGGAGAAGTGATGATGCCAAATTCACATCTACTGCAACTTCATGTTTATTGTAAATATTTTACCACCACAGGAATTCTGTTTATGTATGTTTGTTTAACAACATTTTAGGTACACCTGTATTTATGTAATATCAATGCTTTGAAGCTTTACACATAAGACAGGTGTTCTATGTGTAAAGTACAATTATGTTACAATGTGAAAGCCATAGAATCAGGACATTGCCTTCCTACAAGGGATATGCTAAATTTCTGTCAGATCCATTCTGTTCCATTCACAGGTGATTTTTGCCTTTTACAGGTATGTTCAGTTTAAGAAAGTTCCTGGTGGAAGTCGAAATGAGAGTTGCATTGTAAATGGTGTAGTATGTTCCAAGAATGTGGCCCATCGTGCAATGTCCACAGAATTGGTCTCACCTCGCATACTGCTTCTTGGCTGCTCTATTGTATACCAGCGTATTGAAGGCAGGCTACTATCTCTGGAACCAGTCATAATGCAGGTTTGTCACAAATATCTGATTTCAGATTAATTTATTCATAAAGTTGTATGTTTTAATTTCTAACGATGAAGTTATTTTAGAATTGAGAAAATTATTAGCCATTGTAAACATGAATGTAATAAATTAAGATATAGTTATTTTTGGTTAAATCCCTGTTATTTGGTTTTTTAAATGTCTTATAACATTTTGTTTTAATTTGGTTGACAGAACTATTTACATAATTTTGTAATAATCTTCATGAAAGTCTTGACGCAGAAATTAGTGCTTAAAATGTTCTGGGTGCATAAACTTCCTTGAAAAGATTGACCGGTTCAATCCACTCCACATCTGCTTATTCTGTTTTCCAAGATCCAGTAATACCCTCCTGTATGCTCCTAGGTTCCTTTGCTGTTGAATTGAAGTAAGACATCTGAGGTTTGAAAAGAAAATAGTGGTAACTCTGCCGTGCATTCGCAGAATTTTACAAGTCCGGCCATATTTGCAGTTGGCTTGTAGTGACATAGATATTGAGTTTGTCAACCAATTAACACTCCTGTGTACCATTGTTACACAGTTGCAAATGAGTAAAGTTAGATCATCTTGGAATGTAATGATTTTTAGCCATAAGATTATTGAGATAAAGAGATAAAACAAAGAACATAATAATACAGTATCATCATAAGACATACAGAGACAAAATTCCTTGCTTCATCTTTATACTCATCACTGTAAGAGCCTCAAATATCACTTGTGAAAATTTCTTATTTGTATGGAATCCAAAGGTTCATTACCATATTCACAGAAGCCCATTATTAGACTTCGTCCTGAACCAATTATTTCCAGTTTACATCTTCACATTGTGTTCTTTGAATATTTATTTTAATGTCCTATCTTACAGGTGGTATTTTGATCAAAATTCTGTATGAATGTTTGATACTTCCCCTGCGTATTCTGTATCCCACATACACAGTGCGGTCCAAAAGTTCCTAAACTGAAATTTTTACCGCTTTTCTACCAACGTCATCTTCCGGACCGAGGTTGAAATACGTAGTAGAGACCCTTTTGACAAGGGTGCGAAGTGGCGTTAGTGTAGTGGCAAGGTGTTGTTAAGAAGGGTTGTCTCGTACGAGCTATTGTTGTTGCGCAGTGTCAAGGTCGTGAGATGGATGGCTGTAAAGCCAATATTTCGGCTTCAAAGACTGTGGAGCTGATTCAGAAGGCTTACAGTGATGCAGCAGTAAGCCGAACAACAATTTTTGAGTGGCACAAACAGTTTCGAGAGGGTAGGGAGTCAGTGAAGGACGATGAACGCTGTGGCCGGCCCACAACAAGTTGAACTGATAACAACATCGCTGAAGTCGCCAAAATGGTTCAAGAAGATCGAAAAGTGATGTCTCGGTTAATAGCAGACACAATTGGCATCCTGAAAACAGTGGTTCTACGGATTTTAAGCGAAGATTTGCGCGAAAACTGTGCGCCAGATTTGTCCCGCATGCCTTGACGCGAGAGCAACGCCCCGGCTCATTCGGCAGCAATGATTCGACAGTTTCTAGTGCAAAAACAAGTCGCGACGTTACAACACCCCCCCATACTCACCAGATTTGGCTCCTGCAGACTATTTTCTGTTCCCAAAGGTGAAGTTGCAGCTAAAGGGTGCAAGATTTGACACAATTAAGGCGATTCAGAAAGCAGTGACCGACAAGCTACAAGCAATTCCCGCAGAAGACTTTTCCAATGCCATGAAGAAGTTGGAAACACGTCCTAACCAGTGCATTGCATCAAATGGATCCTATTTTGAGTAAATAAACCGGAAAAAAATATCTGCCTTTTTTTTTTTAATTCTTATTGCCTTAGTCCGGAAACTTTTGGACTGCACTGTGTATGCCCTTGATTTAATTGCCCTAACAACAGTGTTGTGTGAAGCCTACAAATTATAAAGCTCTTTATTATGTAATTATTTCCATTCCTTTTCTTTTCTGTCTTTTCTAGTTTTAAGTGTATTCTGCAGTACTTTCTTCACAGTGAGAAACAAAATCCTACAGTCATATAAAACAAGTAAAATTGTGACTAGGACTAGGATAATGTTTATGTAATATGTAGGATTGAAGTTCCTAAAGTATCAATTTTACTCTGCTGTTAATATTTTTCTTCCTTTGTAATAAATGATGTGTTCTGACTGGATTGATACATTTTTTCAGGAACGTGAATACTTGCGTCATGTAGTAGCTCGCATTGCCAACCTCCAACCTGATCTGGTTCTCGTACATCGCAATGTGTCTCGATTGGCACAGGAGTTTTTGTTGGCCCTGCGAGTAACATTGGTGCTTAACGTTAAAGCAAGTGTTCTGGAGCGTGTTGCTCGATGTACTCAGGCAGACATTGTCACTTCAGTTGATGCTCATATAGGTCGTCCACTGTTGGGAACTTGCAAGCGATTCTACCTCAAAACATTTCAGAATGAGAAAGGTACATATTTGAAGTTTTACATTTACACTTTTGTTAGGACTTATGTTTAATTTTGGTGTATACGTCCTATCATTTATTTCAGAATTTTTTGTATTCCTGTCTCCTGTCTAAACATATAAACAATAAAATACTCAAAATGGTAATTTTTCCTGTTGTTTTGTATGGTCTCTCACCCTAAGGGAAGGGAAAAGAAAGCTAAGGGTATTTGAAAATGGTTTTGAGGGGAATGTTTGGGCCTACCCACATAAAACAGAATAGATACTAAAAGGGAGAAAATAACTATTGGCTTCAGAAAATTATTATGTTATGAGGAGGATGAGATAGCATTCACAGGAAAAATGAGAAATGCATACAAAATTTTAGTGAGAAACCCTGAAGGGAAGAGACCACTTGCAAGACTTACGTGTAGATATGAAGATAGTATTAGAATGGAATATGGTATGAAGATGTGGACAGGATTTGTCTGGTTCAGGATAACATCCAGTAGTAGGCTATAGTGAACATGCTAATGAATCTGGGGAATTTCTCAGCTGCTGAAGTTACTGTTAATTTATCAAGAAGGATTCATTCTGCTGTATGGAAATAGTGCTTCTTAGATATCACATAACCATGTAGACATTCATTGTGTTCCATTTCCAGTTACATTAATGCCAGATTCATGTTCTGGGTATGGATTACATGTTTGCTATGAATTGTCAGCTGAGCAACCCTGGTTAATGCAATGCAATTAATATTTGAATACTTTTGCGTGATATTTATTCCAGGTTCCAGTAAAACATTAATGTTTTTTGAAGGCTGTTCCTTGCAGCATCTTGGTTGTTCAGTATTGCTTCATGGTGCAACAAACAGTGAACTTACTAAATTGAAACGTGTGGTCAGTCATATAGTGTTTACTCAGTACAGTTGGAGACTTGAGAAATCATTTCTCATGGATGAATTTGCTATGCCTCCTAGCCCTCTGCATGACAGTTTTTTTGAGGAACCTATAACAAATGGTAGTTCTCAGGATGACCTTATTTCGTCTCCAAGTAAGGCCAAGTTGTGCCTTAAAAATGGCTCTGCAAAAGTATTATCAACTTGTGAAATATTGCATAAAAGTTGTGAAAATGTAGCCAAAGATTCGATGTTATATATCCATTTATTGTCACACGACAACAAAGAATCTGCTGACATAGCAGTTGTGAACAGAGAAAATGTTATAAATAATGTTGCTGATGTGCCTGTGTCATATGCGTTGCCTCGTAACACAGGAGACATAAATACCAAAGATGAGAATATTCAGTCATTAAGTAAAAGCAATGTCCTTTCAATTTCAAATGTGCAGTTAAATAAAAATGTACAAAGTGAAAATTCTTCTACAGCTGATAAAATGATACATTTATGTAATAAAGCAGAACACATTATAGCTAGTCAATGTGCAGATTGCAATAAAACATTACAGAATGAAAACAGGAAAAATGTTGACTTTGTTGTGAGTGATAATATGAATATCATGTATTCTTCAGCTTTACCTAGTAAAAAGGATAAGTGCATTTGTGAACCTGTTCATAAGTTGAAAGGAGTTCAAGACAATGTTAAAGAGGTTCTAGTAAATGAAACTTATCGTGATAATTGTGATGCTAATAAAACACAACCACTTCGTATTGGGAACAAGGAGAAGTCTCTAAGTGAAGAAAAACGAATGAATGTTGAATCTGTGAGTGATTTTAGTGATCCACTACATTTGTACCTGAATCTAGAAGATGAAGTTTTTCATGCTGGTAACCAAAGTACCAGTTGTGGACAGTGGTTATCAGTTGCTGAATTACCACTCTCAAATAGGTTTCGTAAAGCTCTGGATGACACCATACTATCTTCTTCACCCTACCTGAAGGTGAGTTTCTTGTTTTCCTTAACTAATCCATAACTTGTCAAAGCTGTTTGCTGCAGAAATGGTTACAATCTGTAAAAATGGCAGTAATAATTTCCCAGTCATTTGATTACAACATATTCACAAATAAAAGTTTCCACATTTGACTTTATCCCTTTAACAGTAGCATACAACAAATAACTACAACTATACTGAAAATGTATAAAAAAAAGTTATTTTTAAGAACATCGTTACTTGTTATAATTTTCACAATACCAGTAAATGAAATGGACACAAATTTTTAACAAGTAGGAAATGGAAGTTTATTTTGTTATTATTGTTATTGATACAGCATATGGAAAGGTAAACAGTTCATAAAACCTTGCATGCCATGTAGTGTATTGGAAATATAGAACATGCATACAAACAAAACTTATACCAGTCCAGAACCCCTGTAACTGTTGGAATTAAAAATTTGAACTGGCCAGCAAATCACGTGTGAAAGATCCCATGTTAGCAAGTCATGTGCGGAGGTTCCCACGCTAGCAAGGGATCTGGAAGTTAGGTCAAGAACACGTGCAGTACTCGAGTGGAGACGGCGGGCTTTCAGCCAGTAAACAAAACTTTTGTACCGGTTATGGGAAGTTTTGTATGAGAGGATCCAAATTTCAAAAGTATTCTATGTTTTTCTTTCATTTGTTGTTCCTAATTTGTTTATTTATAAAAAAAATTACCACATCAACCCTGAGGTAATCCTTGTTCCCACTGACTCTAGTTCAGGATATAACTATCTCTTGCCGCAGAAACAATGAAGGTGACAGGCAGTGAGATAGAATAGTATAATTATAAAAGGTTTACACTTTTGTTTGTATGCATGTTTTATAAACAGTTCAATAATACAGGTCTGTTTTTCTGAGTTGAGTATTGATCATTCAAGAACAGAATCTCGGTTGGCTCAGAATAAATTTTTCCCCATTTGTTGTTTTCAGTAACTACATGCTTTAAAACCATGTATGATAATGATTCACCTGATTATTTGGACTGGAGGTTTAAATCCTGCATTTTTGTGTTTGTTGTCCTTTGTAAGTAGAGGCCTTTTGATGGGCCAGTCTCTTATCCAAGGAGCCTCAAAATGTGTAAAACTGGAAGATATAAAAGTTCTGACTCAAAATAGATCAGAGGGCTGAATATATGATATATGAGGAAAAAGAAGAAGAGGGATGAAAGACTGGAAACTTAAGTGGCCCGAGTTAACTATTGAACAGTTCTAGTTTGTTT
The DNA here is from genome assembly GCF_000696155.1 of Zootermopsis nevadensis. The sequence goes on from NW_019059765.1 coordinate 1,313,316, forward strand.
TTTCTTACAGTTACATAATTGCTACAGCCATGACAGTGTTGCTTGTAGTCTGATGGGATTACAGTAATGCCAGGCACTAAGCTGCCAATTGGCAGTGGTTTTCTTAATTTCTTTAAATAACTCACTAGTCACAAACTCACTGACCTCTAGCACTAATACTGTGCTTTAAGATACAATTTTGATGCTATATGTAATGGCATAACAATAGCTTATACATCCAGTATAGTTTGAAGAATCTTCAAGTATTGCTTAGTCTGACTTGTACTGTGAATAGAGGTGGTATCCATTGCACATTGATTTATCCTGTCATCTGTAGGAATGTAACAGAATTAATTTCTGTTGAAAATTGGTGAGTGATAATGGAACAATCAAATTTTGTTATGGTATGGTAAGATTAAATAGGCTTAGCCAAACTATTACATGAAGCTTCTAAATATGCATGCACACTATTAATTGCAGGAAACTATTAAACATCTGAATTAATATAAAACTTTTCTGAAAATCAGTTTACAGTGCCATACTTGGAAACAGAACCTGGGCGGAATTGTGTTCTGAGGAAATTCTTCCCAGATGAGATCTTTTGGTCTGCACAGTTTGGTACACTAGCAGGGGGTGGCAGCAGCAGCAGTGCAAGGGCGATTGCCAGTGGTGAAGTAAATGATGTATTATCTCAAGAAGGCGATTCCAAGTTTAAGGAAATTAAGGTGGGTGTTGTGATCTTTTCTTGACCAGAGGAGTGACAAAAGATGATTGATAACTAATTTGTGAAAAGAAACAATTTTCTTCACAATGAAAATGTTTATGATTCACTTTTTAGGAGATAATCAAATTCCTCCCATTTCTGTACCTGCCAATATTTGGGTTTATAGCAGTCCCCAGAGGCCTTTCTTATGTAAGTGATATGGAGAGTATCATGTAACTCAGAACCAATTTACTATCATTTTATTGCAATGTTGTATGTTGTGCTTAACAAATTTTCCAGTAGCTTACTCGCTACTGATATGGTGTGCTGTTATAAGAGTTTTCACATTAAATGGGGTGCACTGTGTAATAAAACAGCTAGATGGCATTAATAGTTTGTTCAGTATTGTTACACCCAGCTACATAATATGGCATCTGAGAGTTAACAGTGAGAAAGTTATCTCAACAATGTAAGATTTGAGGTTTTCACAGCGGTGAGTATGAAGCTTTCTGTCTTCTGGGTTGTTGCTGTGTGTAGTCTGGTCGATGGTTACCAATATTTCAGAGTTCATACTGGCTCTGTCATCAGGGCCCTGATGACGGAGGCAGTATGACCACTGAAACATCGACCAGACTACACAGCGCAATAACCCAGAAGACAGTAAGCTTCTTGTCTCAACAAATTGTTATTTGTATGTATTTATATACTTAATGAAAGAATGTTTATTTTACTGGTAGAAACAAATGTTCTGGGTTGTTTACAGCTTAGACCCCAGCATCCATTTGTTTCTGCAAAGCTTACAAGTACTGTTGAAAGTTGTGAAGTTCAGACTCTGCTGGCACATTTCCGAGCATGTGGAGGTCGAGTTACCTCAACCCCAACTTCTCCTGAGCTGTTGCATTCAACTAAGGCACCCACACAAGGCTGTAGCACAACAGGAGATGCAGTAAATACATCAGCAGTTAGCAAACAAAGTTCTTGGCCTGATGCACTGGATCCTGCAAATCATCAGCGTCTAGCTGTGCTCTTCTGCAGCTATTCTCATGAATCTCAAAATGCCCCGGCATTTTGTGTTAGTCCTTGGTAAATGTTTTTAAATATTATATACCCTTTGTTAATTCATGTATTTTAATTCCATGTGTAGTGGTATAATTTTATATGGCATGTCATAGTAAATGAATATGAGATTCTTGATGTGGATGTGCATGTATTGTCTAATCTTGGTAAATATCATTTCCTTTGTACATTACAGGCATCTTCCCCCCCCCCCCCCCCCCCCCGAGGAAAAGCATGGTCTGAATATTCTGTGTATATTACTAAACTTAGTACACATAGCCTGTTACATCTTTTAATGTTCATGGACTGTAGCTTCTAACAGTAGCTGGTGGACAAGATACCCGACTTTCCAGTAGTAATGAGGAAGGCAGACTTGCCTGTTCCCCTTTTAGTATTTTGTGATGTATTTTTGTTTCCTGTTTAGTTAAAGTGGGGTCTGTGCTAAATGCCAATAGACTGTTTTGTTATTTACACAATATGACCTATCTAAGACCTAAAAATCAAAGTACACGTGATTGTAAATTTACTTTGTTTCACATGAATATGAAATTTGGTTTCTCACTGTGAGGGATAAACATAGAAGCTGCTGTGTGTACCTTATAAGGGAGAAAGTAACGGGATGAAGAAATTTTCATAATAAAGAGCTCCGTAATATATGCTTTTACTAAATAGTTTCCTTCCTTCCTTCCTCCGTGGCTCTGTGGTCCTCTGAGGACCTTGGCCTCCCTATTTGTATTTTTATAATTATTTGTCAGATTCTCTTTGCAGTATCTCCACTATACATGTGAGTAGAATTCAGTTATTTTCTTTTTCCTTTCCAACAGGGTTGTATTCATGAATTTCTATGGACACAATGACATCCCCCTGGGAAGCTTCCTAGAGCGTTATTGTTTCCGTCCATCTTATGTTTGTCCTTCAGAATCATGTGAGACTCCAATGGTGCATCATGTTCGCCGATTTGTGCATGATATGGGCTGTGTTCACATAATTCTGAAGGAGCTGGAAAAGCAAATCCCAGACACTGAAGGAAATGACATTGTTATGTGGAGTTGGTGCAGTAAGTGTAGAATGGTGAGTTCTGAAATTAGAATATGTTTTTGAAGTATGGATGCCACATGTCTGGTAGTTCAGTTGATAAGTGTTAACTCATATTGAGTGTCACCATACAGGCTGGTGTAGAATTGTATCTGGGAGGTACCCAGTTCAGATCTTGGCCAAGTTATCTGTTGTCTGTCTGGATTCTGTTGATCTTCCTCAGTTTTTCCAGGCATGTGTTGGATATTATTTTCAAATAAGTTGTAACTGCAGCTTAAAAATCTGTAGAACATACTGTTTTTTTATATCACTTAAAGTTATCTTTCTCTGCTTTATTTCAATAATGACATAGGCTTGAGTACTTTGTACATCTGCCATTGATATCTAGAAAATTAATTTCTTGTTATGTGTTAACAAACCTAGAATGATTGTATGCATTGCCTTTTATAGATAATAATATTGTTTGTGTTATAACTTTGTAAAAGTGTTATGTATTGAAATAAGATAGTATAGATTACTTGCAGAAATTTTTTATCTTTTAACAAAGGACAGAAATTTGCTGTACCCGATGGAAGGAGAAGGTAAAGAAAGTTATTTAAATTCAAGGATAACTAACCCTATCCAAGTTCTGACCTGGACTATCTGAAACACAAGTTACATTTTATTTCTGTCTTGTGCATATGCATTTGTTTACATTTATTTTATAAAATGAGTGATACGAAGGTAAAGAGGTAGTATGCAGTGACACTTCACCGAGGACATTTACTGTGTGTTCCTCTTATTCATTGGACACTTAACTTCTCAGCCTGTTAAGAGTAGAGAGATTAACTTCTTGATATAGTTTTGTGATATTGATAGGTATCACCAGTTGTGCCAATGTCAGCAGATACTTGGTCATTGTCTTTTGCTAAGTACTTGGAGCTGCGTTTTCATGGAGGGATGTACCGAAGACGTGGGCAGGAAGGCACTGTGTGTTCACATTCCCTTCATCATGAACATTACCAGTATTTCGGAATGAGGAACATAGTTGCATCCTTCAAGTATGTATAAATGTTGCATTACAAGCCAATGAATAGTGGTAAAATTATCTTTGTAAGTTCCATCTTCAATCTATAACTTACTTAATATTATAATTTAAATTCTGTTTCTTCTTTTTATGCATTTTGTTTCCCACAGGATGCATGAAATAATATATAATGGGAAATTGTGTCTGTTGTCTACTCATTTGCATGCTACATTCCCAAGACTTTACACTAAATTCTGGTGAAATTTCATATCCTGGTTCAGTACTAAAAGTTACAATGAGAATTTCATGTTAATTTGTATCACTTCTCATAACCTTCAGTTTGCATGAATCCCTGATTGAATTTTCACTTGTTTTCTCAAAAACTGTTTATTATATAAACAATTTATATATACTCTGCAATATTTTGACAGACATTTGGAAGTGTTCATATGTTTCCTAAATGTGCAGAGTCGATAAGCTAAGAAATGCTCAGCAGTCATCAATCTGTTCACATAAGCTGTGCAAGAACTACTAGACTGTTTCATGGAAATAGAATATTATTTGCAATAGAAGCCTGTTGTGCCAAGGATATGAAGGAGAATATGTTGAAAATAAAATATTTTGCCTAATGGAGTCTTCTCTTCATATATATACTGATATTTGCAGTAGAACACCAGCTTCTATGCAGTGGCTGGATCAGATTATGGCAGTCTTAGCATAACCTGTCATTTTGACAACGAAAAGGTTAACTGAAAAATTGATATTTAGATTGGCTGTTCAGACAATAGATAGTTATATCAAGTTACAGGCCTTGCAGTAATCAGGGCCTGTTATGTATTGTTGCAGGTACACCAGTATTACATTATGGGAGGTGTCATTGCCTCCACCTGTCATTGCTACATATTATGACCCACAGCAGCAGACTAATGTTATAGAAGAAATCAAATTCCTTGCATTGAAAGGATATGAAGTGTACAGCTGCATCCTAGAAAAAATTTGCTTTTTTGGAACTGATTTGGATGGTGAGAATATAATACTATTTATAATTTGCCTTTGGTCTCTTGACTCTTGGAGAAACCTGATGTTGTAAATTTCTTGTTTACATCATTTGTCAGGATTCCACTGACTGAGATACTGGTAATTCTTGAAAAACAGTGTTGTTACTATTATTTCCACCATGTGTTGAATTAAGTTTAAATTTTCTATTTCTTCATGGCCAAGAAATCGGATAAAGAAAAGCTATTAACATTCTTCATGAAGCAAGAATTGGGCAGGTAGGAAGGTGATGGATAAAGTTTTGCAGTGTGGGTTCTTGTGGTATGGATGTTGAAAAAATTCTTTGTAAATAGTATTGTCTTTATACCATTTCAAGTAATTCTTTTTTGTAGATTGTGGATAGAAATTTTCAGTTCTATGGCCCCTAATTATAGTTCAGAAAGTTCTATATTTATCTTTTTGTAATCTTTCTTTTGTTATTTTTGTTAGTTAGCTTCCAGATCCTATGGTTTGCAATCTGAATACTCTTTTGTGATTTTTAGGGATAGGATTTATGAAGCAGCAGTTGCAGAAAGAACAAGTACATTTTAAGTCATGTATTGAGGAGATTCAATTGAAACTTACTTCACCTACACTTGAAGCTAAGAAACTGGAAGGACAGATTGCAGAAAAAGGTAAACTGTTGTAAGAATCCACAGACTAAGTATGTTGTTGGTAATTGTACCTGTGAAGCCCTTTGAATCACAGACTGCATACTGCAGCATAAAAGCATCTATCTGTTTTGACAGTTCTGTTTTATGGGTGCACTAATATTTAGGCCACACCACTTGTTGAATGATTCACTATTGAGGTATGAACGTTTCTTCTTTCATTATTGTGTAAAGTGAATTCATTGGTTTAGAGTTGATTGGCTGTATGCTTTTTAAAGGATCCAATAAATTAAACTTTAAGAATTTAACATAAAACTAAACTAACATGGATAAAATGGTGGCATTTGGCATTTATTCTGCATTTATAGTCATTACTTGGTCTCTTGTGGGTAGGCAGTGGCATTTGTGTTTCAAATGTAATCATTTTACCATTAATTTTTGGTAGTCAGAGCATTTTGAAAGTGAGGTTGGCTTTAAGATAGAAATTTTGTAATGTATTTTGTGGAGAGTGGCATGTGAAAAATACATTTACTTTTGGTGATGTTAATGGACAAATTGTGGAACTGTGTGATTTTGGATATTTGATTTTGTTTTTTCACTGTCATGTTGGAAGTAGAAAACCATTCTGTAATAGAGTAAGATTTCTAAATGTTGCCCAAAACTTGTCACCATTCCCTTATATCACCTCTATATCCATAAGATTCTTCTCATTATGTTTCTTTGTAATTACCTAACTCACATATGCTTTGTATTTATATTGTTTCAGATGTACAGCAATTAATGTGGCGCATTGAGGACTCTGTAGTGCAGCTTAAACGTCTTATAGCAGATGTTGTTGTTACTTGGAATGCTAAAATTCAGGACCTTGTGCTGATCTCCAAAAAGAGAGATGAGAAGCATCGGAGAAATTATGGAGGAAAACCATCAGCTCCTACTACCAGCCACTCTCTTGAGTATGACAGGGTAAGTTTTAAAGATATAACAAATGTAAATAAGCACTCATAATAACAGGTAAGAATATTTGTGTGTCTGTAATAGGTAAGCAAGTGATGCCTGTTTTACTACAGAAGTTTATAGCATGTACAACTTTGACTTCTGGGGATGGACTGCATCTAATGTTCAGAATTATCCAACATTCTGGCAAACATTGCAGTTGCTATCTTCAGAGGAATATATAATGAAGATTTCTGTCTTCTGGGTTATTGCGCTGTGTAGTCTGGTCGATGTTAACCAACGTTTCAGAGGTCATACTGCCTCCGTCATCGCCCTGATGACGGAGGCAGTATGACCTCTGAAACGTTGGTTAACATGGACCAGACTACACAGTGCAATAACCCAGAAGACAGAAATCTTCATACTCACCGCTGTGAGAACCTCAAGTCTTACGAATATATAATGGTTGGGATTTTTTGTTTGCCTTATATAAAGCAGGTGGTAGGTGTTGAGTTGGATTTGATGGTGTTGGTTTGTAGAGCAGAAGAGTAGGCTGTTCTCCAATTGGATAGAATTCAAGAAGTGAATTGGATAGCAGCTGCCTTTGTGTCCACATGTTACATCTGCAAAAGTACTGAACACATTTCATGAAATTTAATGTTTGAGGTCTTACACAGCAAGCTGTTAGACAAATTTACTATAATTTTGAATGTCAGTACAATATAACCCTTGCTTAATTTACGTAAAACTCAAAATGAACATATTTCTGGTTTTGCTATTGGGTCAGACATACCTTGACTTTTGATATATTTCAGTACATACGTTTTTTGCCAGTAATACTGTCATATTTTTCCACTATAGGTATCCAGTAGCAGTACCCAATTGTTGGATGATGTTGTAGTGGAGATGGCTTCAGGTGTCACCTCGGCAGCACAATGGGAGGACACTAGCAGCTGCTCTGAAGGTCATGAGGACACAAGTCCATCTTCTCCAGAACCTGTAAGTGGTGCTTCAGGGAAACTTTGCACAACATAAGTTCTTATTTCCTGTCTACAAAATGGTGTGAGGAGGAAATACAAAATGTAGGACTTGCTTTGACAATCTATCAGATTGAATGTATGGTTTCCTATGTTTTGTATTTTCTGACTTAAACATTTAAGCATGATTATTTCTACGTAAGTTTTAAATTAATGTCATGTCTGTTTTGGCTAATACATAATCATATTACTCTTCGTTATGTTTGTAGATGGGTGGTGTTGCCGAGCTGCTGGATGCAGATGAGAGTTTGAGCTCAGGTCAGGGCCTTGATACCAGCTCCAGTGCCCTGGCAGACAGCATTAATGCTACAGATTCTCACCTGTCAGCGTTTCAACAAGATGCAGTTAGTAGTGAGTATTGTTTGTATTCAGTACATTATTTACCTATGCTTTGTTGTGTAATATATTCACAGTTTATCAGATCTAAAACTTCTTGACGATGGTGAAGAGTCAATTGAATAAAAATTTTCTTGGATATTATCCATCGTCTAGTAAATATAAATCGTAAAACGACGTTTTGGAGATAGGGATTAGCTCTATCTAGTGGGCCCAACTGTGTAGGAACCTGAAGACGGAGATAGAGTCCCATCTCTGAAACGTCGTTTTACGTTTTATATTTACTAGACGATGGATAATATCCAAGAAAATTTTTATTCAATTGACATATTCACAGTTGTTTGTGCATCATCTAAAGTAATGGTTTAAAAGATTTTTAACACTTTCAGTGCCAACCTACAAATATCCAGACATCTGGGGAAGAACTGCAAGTATCCAGTAAATGAATAAAAATTGTCCACAGCAGTCGGTTTAATTTTTTAAAATTTTTGTTCAAGGTTGAATTTGTAAAATTTTTAAATTATTCAGAAATGCTCATTTACTGATGCCATAAACTTTGCCTCCATCAACAGAGGAGAATTTGTATATGTAGCATTAAAAAATGGCAGACATTTTGGATATGGAGGCTTGATCTCACTGAGAAAAGTACTTTACTTTGTAGATGCACACATGCGCACACTGGCTCACACACACACACACACATCTACCTTTGTTCTGTCAGGCAAAATGATTTATGCGTTTGCAGTTCTGTTTGTTTTTGATAGGTCTCCATCTTGTATGTTGATCATGAAACCAACTCCCTGGTCTGAATGTTACTGTGGTTTACTTCAGTCCCTCTGCACAAACATCAGGGTAGTACCTTGAAACAGGCCACAGCTACTTTCTCTCCATTCCTTTAAGTTCCTAAAATGTGGTTGACATCTGATATTATTTGATACTGAATAACCACTGAATTTCATAGTGTTGTTAATTCAATCCATCCACTACTGTCTCACCATTAATCTAATGAATATTGGAACTAAAAGTTTAATGGTAGGCCTTATAAGCAGTTTTATAGACTATAGTACCCTGTAACTGGATCTATGGAAATTATTACAAAATTTCTCCGTGTTTCATATTTATGTATTTACATTTATAAGTCAGTGTACAATATAGTTTTAAACAAAGAAAATGTGTCATATCTGAAAGTTGAAAAGCATGCAAATATTTCAGGATTTTTTTTGGCTTAAATCAACTTCTTGTAATTGAGTGAGGAAACAAATTAGGAAACTTATGCATAGCATAATGAATAGATTAACAAACTGGGAATTACTTTGGCTGCTTTCACATAGGGAGATGTAATTATATTGCAGTGCTGTGTTGGAGAACAGAAGCAATTTTGATTTTATACATGTAGCTCCATTGAGTGTAGTCAGTCTGTAAGACATAATATTGAACAGTTTGTTGGTCTATGAACAGGAATAATATTGAATACCCTGTGGAATTGTGTTACAAATTTCTTCTGTCTCAGATCAAGACAGCATTTCCGTTCAGAATCCAGAGGTGGTGCTAGGGTCCCAAAGTCAGACTGTTGCCTCTGGATTATCTCGTGGGCATGTGAGGTCATATTCTGATGTAACACCAACTGTAGTTGATGAACAGGATTCAAGGCAAGCACAGCACACAGACAAGAAGAGTGTGAAGACAATCCTGTCACACCTCCTGCCAACATCCACTGGTATGGCACCAGTACAGGTATGTTTGCATGTGTTTGGCTTTCTTACAAGCTTTTTTAAGTGTCAGTGATGATACTGAAAGTAATATTTGTGAATTGTACCCTCTGTAACATTTTTTTTCAACCAATGATTTAAAGACCGTTTCTAATCCTTACATTGAAATTTGTGTTAACATTACATATATTTTACCACTGCTGGAAAAATTATTTTATGAATAGCAACCTTTCTATTTTATATTAAACATTACTACTTCATATACAGGCTTTATTAGATAATGAATTTATAACAAATTATTTAATATGTTTGTTTATTATTATTAATTATTACTATTCAGTGGTGTTATATATGAAATTTGTTTGATTTTAATGTCACTTGAAAGTGCTACTTTTTAAATATTTTTAGATATGTTAATAATATTAGATTTGTAGTCTGTTATATGTGCTGTACAGTTTATGGTTGACAGAGTAGAGTTTCGTGGAAAAGCCACTACTGTTTCGTTTCAAATTAAGTGTGGAGTAATATTGTCTGTCACATTTTGGTCTATGCTGATATTTCCTTGTGGAATGAAGTGAATAGTGTGAAAATGCCTTATGGATAGATCATGTCTTTGTAACTTATAAATTACTTTAATTTAATGAGATAAATTACAGTCCATGAATTTTTATACAATATAAGACTCCTTTTTATATAGAGCCTAATATAAAAAATGTGCATAGTGAAGGACATGAAAGAATGACAAAAGTAATTATATGTTCAGATGTTAAATGATTCTTGAAGGATTGTTGGTGAAGAGGTAATATGCTGATTTAGCCATGTGAATACCTGACTTGCATTGGTCACAAACGTCAAACAATCTTAAAGAATCGGATGTTATATTACATGTGTTTTGAGGTAAGATTTTTTCAGAAACCTGGGAATTGTAATTTTTATTTTATAAAAACCACATGAGGCATCTTTCTTCTCCTATCAGTTTATGTTATTACTTTCAGAGCCCATTGAGTCCACAGGAACACCACTTTTTTCCAACTGGATGTTCTGTCCCTGTTATTGTGTATGAAAATGAGCCATCATCCATCATTGCTTATGCCCTGAGCTCTCAGGAGTACCAACGTAGTTTGGATGATATACTCGCAAAGAGGCTGACTACTTATGAACAGACATCACCCAGGTACTTAATTGTCATTTTGGAAATTAGAAAAAGTTCTGTACCCTTTGTTTTTTGTTGATTGTTATATAACTTATATGGTTCTAACTTATGTTCTTGATTAAAATGACTTTATTGGGGAGATGAATATTGGTTGTCAGATGTTCCCCACTTACATAAATATAATGAAAATTCCTGTCTTTAGGGTGGGCCAGCCAACATTTTTATGTTTCTTATTATTTTGTTAAAAACTGTTATTCCATCTACTTTTAACATTTCTGAAGATATATTAAAATAATAACTTTTATACTTGATTTATGGGTGTGAAATATGATCTCTTACCACAATATGACAGAAGGTGGTGGTGAATGCATTTAAAGGTTTGTTGTCATGGATGAATACAACAAGTAGTATATATATTTATGTCTATACAGTATATTCTTAAACACTTCCTTTGATGACCCATACAGTTTTGATGCATATACGAGTAGTTTGTATGCTAAGAGATACCACCATCTGATTATATGAGCCTACAAGAACTACTGTGGTTTACTGTCCTGAAAACTGAAAGTCAAGATTGAATTTTTTAAGCCAAGTGTAAGCTGCTTGCATTGTCTTTTTGAAATTTCTTCCTAAATGTTTGTATCTTTATTCTGCTTTCTGATTTTGCAAGTTAATGATGGAAGAAAGGTGCAAGTGACCAGTGTACCAGTGTTTCAGAGTATGATGATTTGAGAAATTATTTCCCTGTGCTTGTAATCTTTCTGGGAAAGATTTGTAAGTTATAAATAGAACAGTAGGGCATGGTTAACATTTTTTGGGCAGCCCAGTGCACAAGAGGAAATCAGGTCAATCTCAGGTGGAACGAGAGATCAGTGGTTGTGCAGAACCAGTGCAGTTGTCTGAATCTCGTCGTTCTGGAGTTTTGTCCTTCCTTCGAGGTTCCAACACTGCTAAGTAAGTTGTGGTGAGCGTGTATTTGGCTGGTAGAATTGTAGTGTTTTCTTTTTGTAGTTGTCAAAAATGTTTCACAAAATGCATGCTGGTGTCCTCCATGAGAGCCTTGTTCTAGAATGATATGGTCCTGATATATTAGTCCATATTCCCATTGTCTTAATAACATAAGTTTTTGTTTTTACATACTTTTCTAGTGGCATTACATTTTTGGTTGGGCTAGTTTTATCGTCTTCTTCTTCTTCTTTTTTTTTGCATTCTTTGCACAGGTGAATGAATGTGGAGGCTGTGGCCATTGTCTGTTTGCATGTTTTATTTCTGAAACTGCTGAACAGGTTCAATCAGATTTAGTATTGGCAATCTACACTTTTACCACTTGTAATTAGATGGTTGCTAATGCTCAGACTCTTATGTCATCCATTTGTCTTCTCGTGTTCATGTAATACAAATTCATGCCTCATTTCATTTTGGAGATGGCTTGATACTGAAGTAAAATATTTATATTTTCTATAGAGTTTGAGCCTGTAAGTTGCCGGGCAAAATTAGGTTCAATTCATTTAATTTAATCTTATATTGTGCATTTTATAGCAGAACTAACAATGTTTCATATACTTTATTGAAAAAAGTGTTTTGTTCTTCCTCAAATCCTTATGAATGCGTGTGTTTGATGTTTCCTGTCCATGAATTCTTTCAATTCAATTTACGGTTTATGTGTGTCACTGAATTTTTTGTTTCTTTCTTGTAATTTCCCAGAGAACATACTTAGATTATTGCTACTGGTATGCAACAGGCCTTGAAAATGTATTTAAGTAAAAGTTTTTAGTGAAAATTTGCATAACATTTTGAAAAATATATTGCCATATGTAGAGGTACTATATCTCCACTTAAACTATATTCTTTTTTGGCTGATATATTTAGTTCAATAATTTTTTAATCTTTAATATTTTGTAGCTATAGTATGGAACAACTCATTTGCTTTCTCTCTCTTCATGCCCATTCAGGACTGTATTCAACATATGGAGAATCCAGTGTAAAGAAGAGACTAATGATTTTATGGGCTATTGCTTCACTTGGGGTCACGTACATCAAAGCTTAATTTATGAATGAGGACATTGATTGGACATTATCATTGACTATGTTTCTGTCGTTTCATTATTGATATGATGTGTATTTATTTTTATTTTAATTTTTGTCCTTATGGCACTAGCATGTTTACTGTGTTATAATTACATACACTTCGTTTTGTCAGGTGCTCATATATGTTATTGTTATTTTTAATGCATTTGGTTTCTTTGTGCCTTGTCAATACTAGCTGTTTTAATAATTTCTTGAAATAATAATTCTTTCTCCTAGGTTTTTGTAAACATAAAGCTGTCTGATGATGATACACACGAACGTTCCATATTGTTAGGCAGTTACTGCCAAAATGTTTATTTCAGTAGTCATATTGATAAGAGTATTCATATTAAATTGTTGACAAATATTGCACACTAGCAAAAATTCTTTCACAACTCAAACAAGATTGGAAATTTGTACTCTTTGGATTACACTGGCATTGGTTTCTGTGTTCATTGCAGCACTAAGCAATGATTGGTGAATTTTATAATGCTAGAATAGTAATTGGACAATCACCGGAAGGGACATTATATCTGGGAATTATGTCTCTGACCTGATATCTGATGATAAGTGTGAATGTTGGTGGCAGCAGCTTGCCGCGATCTGGACTACTGGATGGGGTTCAGTACAGTACATCTCCTGCTGCTGATACTGTAGGGTCCCCAGCAAGTGAGTCAGATGACACAACTGGAGGCAACATGAAGGGGAGCAGAACGCAACCACACATTGAGGTAACACAACAAGCATGTCTATATCTATAGCTGAGTTGTTTATTTAATTACACTGTTTCAACTACATAAATTTTTCTATCAAATGAGAAATGGAACAGTTTATTATGAGTGGGTAATGGGAAATAGTATGTGCAGAAATTGCAATGGCCTTTAAGGTCTTTTGTTGGACAAAGTCTAACATTAGAAAAATCGACTTCCTGTGCAATGTTTTACTGAATCTGATAACTTTAATTCCGAGCAAAGTAGATTTGATCTGGCTCTGGTGGTGTGTCATATTCAAGTAAATGTGTGTTGAATAAGGTCCTCTGTTTGACACAGTCTGACATTTGGAAAATTATATTCCAGTTCGGTTTCAAAATTAAAATTGATTTGACGTAATGGGTTGCAGCATTTTTATTTTAATTTCTTAGCAGTAAGAATTTAAAAAAAAATTATATTATGTTAAAATATTAGGATTAATGCAATCTTTTTTGTATGTTTTCAGAAAATGACCACATTTATAAGTGAAAAAATTATCTTTCAGGTGCAGTTTTCTGACTCTAGCTCTAACTTCTTCTGTCGAGTGTTTTTTATAGAACAGTTTGCAGCCCTGAGGCTAATGGTTTTACCTACAGGAGAAGAAGGATTTGTGAGGTCACTGACAAGATGTGTTCAGTGGGCAGCACGTGGTGGAAAATCTGGCTCAACGTTTTGCAAAACAAGAGGTTTGTAGAAACATAAATCCGCTGTAGAAAATAAGACACTTTGATTCTTGCCTGTTATCCACATGGGAGTATTCTGTTTTCAAATATTCTTATTGAAAGCAAAAATTCTTAGTATTCATGACATTTTACTGAGACCGCCTTGCACAGAATCAAATTTAACTCTGTAATAATATGCATTTGTATTTGCCCATGTTTCAGATGATCGATTCATTTTGAAGGAAATGTCTCGTTTGGAGATGCAGTTGTTTCTGGAATTTGCCCCTAATTACTTCAATTATATTCAACGATGTCATACATCTCAACAACCTACTCTGTTAGGAAAGATTGTTGGTGTGTATAGGATTGTGTATCGAAACCTTACATCTAATGCAACACTTCGTTCAAATTTGCTTGTTATGGAGAACCTGTTTTACTCACGGTCAGTTACTCACAAGTTTGACCTGAAGGGATCTGTGCGCAATCGGTTGGTGAATCCAACTGCTGCTGACCGTGATGGAGAAATTGTTTTGCTGGATGAAAACCTGCTCAATAGTAAGTATAGAAACTGATAAACTGAATGTCATCATGCCATGTGGATGATGTAGTAAAGAAAAGGACAATGTTTATTAAAGCGGATGTAAAATAAATACATTATAGACTGGATTCAACTGGCTCAGGATAGAGTTATCCATTTGTGGTTTAAAAGAAAAATTGATAAATAAATATGCTTGTAATAAAAACTGCAAATCTCTGCATCTGGGACCAGTTGCAGTATAGTGACTTTTCAATAGAAAGTGGTGGAGGTTGAGGTAGGAAATTTAGTGATCTATATTATGAGACAGGTGATGGTCTTTAAAAGACTGAAAATGACACTGATGTATTTTTTTTTAGTGACATGTGATGATCCCTTGTACATCCTGCCACATTCGAAGACAGTTCTGACACAAGCAATCAGTAATGACACCCAGTTCTTGGCTTCACAATCGGTAATGGACTACTCACTGCTGGTAGGATTAGACAAGGAACGCAGGGAACTCGTTGTTGGTATTATTGGTACGTATTGTGCTCACTTAGTGATGTTATGTCTTATGTGCTTATATGCAGTCTGTTTATCTGAAATTTGAGCTTGATGCAGAATAACACTACAATTTATTTTCTTAAAAATTAAATAGTAAAAATAAAGTATGTATTTTTTTGACTACTTACATATTCACGTTACTATCCTTTCCCACCCATTTTAAAGGTGTTACAGACCTTGTTTTGATATTCATATTAAGACAAGTTAAAGGATTACTGAAAATATATCATTCAGAAGCAAATTTAACAGGATAAGTTTAAACACTATACCAGCAACTAAACTTGAAAATAAAGTAATAAAATTAA
The DNA here is from genome assembly GCF_000696155.1 of Zootermopsis nevadensis. The sequence continues at coordinate 1,328,773 of NW_019059765.1, forward strand.
TCATAGGATTTATGTGGATTATAGTGTTAATACTTTCATTACTTGAAAGTACAGAAATAAAGTTCTTCTGTCTTGGTATGTAGATTACATCCGTACATTTACTTGGGACAAAAAGCTAGAAACAATGGTGAAATCTTCAGGCATACTTGGTGGGCAAGGAAAATTGCCTACAGTGGTATCACCAGAACTTTATCGAGCAAGATTTATTGCAGCCATGCATCAGTATTTCCTGCCAGTGCCAGATCGTTGGACAGGGTTGGGCAAAGGCTTGGACTGCTAAATCAGGTAAAAACATCAGAAATACATGAAGCTCTACCTCTTAGTTTATGATTTCTGTATTATGAAACTATTCACTTGTGTGAAATGTGATCCTTTCAAAAACATGGTGTGCTTAACTAGAACAATGGAGAAGTACATATCTATAATATCAGGTGGCATTTATTTAATGTTGTTCCAAACAGGGCTGCCGTTACATGGTAGTATTTACTTATGCAACTATGTGGCATGTCACTGCGTTTCTGTGCGTTTCCATTTACAACTACACGTCATGCTTTTAATTAACACAGCATGTGTCTGTTTTATTTTAAAACCATCCATAAAAATACATCTTAAATCTACTGACCATTTAATAAAATCCATTTTCCCACAGCCTCATAGCGTTTCGTGCATATGTTTTTATACTACTACTTTGTTCATCTCAGTTAACTCATCCGTGTGGGTGAAGCAGAGTAAAGCGGCCCATCCATATACGAGTCTGACTTGCGAGTCTGGCTCGGCGAGCTTGACTCGTGAGCCGGGCTCGGATATATTTCACCACACATGCAGAGCAGACTCGGCTCGTGACACCCCACCAACAGACGAGTTTGGCTCAGTGGAACCCGAGCCGAGCGGGACTCGTATGTGGATGGGCCACTTAACATACTGAATAATGCAAGATATATTGCCTATACATTTTCATATCTTTTGAAAGTCTGAAGAGAAAGAGTGAGCTCTTGAAGTTATATATTTTGTTTGGGGTTTATTTTGTGGTACTGTTTGGGATTGCTCTCTGTACAAATTGTATCAAATGTAATCCAAATTGTTGGAGCCATTGTTGAAAAAATAGGTTTGTGTTCAAGCTTTCATGTATAGTTCTCCTAATTTGTGAGCTATTTGTTTGAGACTCATGTTTGTTAGGATGTGCACACTTCAAACAGTAAAAATTAAGGTGCAGTACATAAACAATATCCCAGAATGTTTTTTGTTCATAGTGGGAACCTTAAACGTGGTTATCCTCCAGAATGTTAAGTTTGATGTATGTATGTATGTATGTATGTTGTGATATTGTATGTTTGTGCATTCTTTGCACAAACTGAACACATGCAGGAGAGATTGTTTTCCATCTTTCAGCATGTTTGAACTTAAGAACCACTGTATGGATTTTGATGAAATTTGGTATGAACGTGTTGCCATTGGAGGCTACCCTTTGAAATCTATATTTAGCTTTAAATGTAACGGCGAATACAAATGAACTATTGGAGGTAGGCAGCTAATTGCAAAGATAGAACTTATCTGACTCAGAACTTGTTTCTACTGAGTATTTTGCATTTTATATTGTTAATCTAAAGTGTGTGGTACTTTTAGCTAGTAATAAATATGTGCAATAAATTTATTTAGTTCTTAAATATCAATATTAGGGAGAAAACTGTGAAGAAACATTCCGTATTATGCCCTTCGTTATTGTTTTGTCTGTTCCTGGATTGCACCATGTTATTTCTATAGTGCATCTAGTATTAAGAATGGACTGTGTTGTTTTGAGGGCTGCTACTTCCAAAGTCACTTTTGTTTTCTGTCTTCTATCAGCGACTTTTAATGTCGTTGAAGTTATTCTGAAAGATGTTGGTGAAAGCAGTGTAGTTTACTCACTTGTACAAAAGTCTGAAATTGCTGTAATATACTCATAACATGTTCCCATTTAGAATATCAAATTCCTATTCGCTAAATGTGACAGCTTTCTCAGTTACTGCCCGTTGTCTTCTTTGATGCACAAGGACAGTCCAGTATGCTCCAAAATTATGTAAACATTGTTAATTGTTCTGTACTACCGCAGTGAAGCAAAGTTTGTGTCGACTGAGAATGCTGTTTTTGTAAAGTGTAAGTGCATGAAGCACTGTAATGTTGTTGGTAGTAGTGTCATATGTCATATATACAAAGAATGCTTTGAAATTTGATTTTGGTCCTGGAATAAACATTGCTTTTGTACACTGTGCTTATTTTATACTTTAGCGTGTATTATTAAACGTTTGAGAAGAACATTAAGCAATCTGAATTCCACTCACAAAAAAATTAAGAGCAGACTGAATTTAGGGAATATTTGCTAAGATGCATTTCAGAATCTTTTAGCTCCCCATCTGCTGTCCAGAAATGCAAAGGTTAAAATATCTTCTTCTTCTATGGCTCTCCTGTCCGTATTCAGTCCATGGCCTCCTCAATTCTCCTCATCCATTCGGTCCTCTGTTAGGTCCATCTGTCCGAGGCTTTGATCGAGGTTTCAAAACATCTTCCTTTTTACGGTGCGAGGTTGTTAGCCTTGCGATCAACCCCCAACCTGGAAGACCAGGGTACCTGTCTTAGTCTGACCTCTCCCCCTCGACCAATCTGGGTAGGGAGGCCACTGAGGTACTCAAGCCCCACCACCATGACAAGGTGCAGGTACCATTACATGGGCGGTTAAAATATACAAAAATATTATTTTATCTGTTAGTAGGATTTGACGTCCTCACAGCGATGAATCCAAAGGTGGCTGCCTACTGGTTGTAGCGCCGTGTAGTCTGATAGAAGTTTACCAGTGTTTCAGAGGTCTTTGCTGCCTCCATCATAAGGGTGATGACTCAAGGCATTATAACCCACAGGACAGCCATCTGTTATTTTACCTGTTGTTTTCTTTGGGCGTGAAACCTTTTCTCCTTTGTTAAGGGAAGGGCACAAATTGAGAGTTAGGGGAATATTTGGATCAAAGAGGGATGAAGTGACAGGTGGCTAGAGAAAATTGCATAATGAGTAACTCCATAATTTTGATCTTCACCAAATATTATTAGGGTGTTGAAATCAAGGAGGATGGGATGGTTTGGACATATAGCTTGTAAGTTGAATTTCAGGGAAATTTGGTTTGGAGGTGTTTGGACTTATCTGGCTGAGGACAAGGACTACTGGCAGACTCTTATGAACATGACAATGAACCTTCAGGTGCCATAAAAGGTGGGACATTTTTTGACTAGTTGATTATGCTGTTAACTTCTCAAAAAGGATAGTGGAATTAGTGAGTTAGTTATTTTGTGTTTTATTAAATCTTGTCTTAAACAGAATGACCACTGACTAGCATGTTTACACTTAATGACCAGTTATTTAAATTTGATTAAAGTCTGCCAGTATTTATAGACATAAATGATCGTTGTTATAAAAAAGTACCAGAGAAGTTCGTGTGTGTTCACCATGTTTCACTTCCGATACTAGTGAAGTGAATTATTCTGATTGAATTTTGTATTCGGGCTGTATAACAAAAGTTTAATTCCAGTTCGCGTCTATCATGTCTGACTGGTCCTTTAGTGCACTTTGAACTGTTCCCCAACAAACTTATAATCTTAAAACATCCGTATACTATACACATATACGTATCGTAATGATTTATAAATGAGAGTATGAGGTAATTCACTATCGTGTACGCCGTAGATGTAGAAAAAAACTTGCTAAAACAATTTTATTGCACACCACGTTCTAGGCTAACCCACTATTTAATATAAATAGTGCTAGTGCAGGCAGGTTGATGGCCGAATCCGTGCGGGCGGACCAATCTCGAATAGAGGTTAAGTACGGGTGCTAATCATTCTTTTGTTTCTGAACGAAATAGTTTCGATGTATGGCTCATAAGAAGCGGCTAGGCAAACGTCTAATTATTTCATTTGCCAAACTATGTGCTATACTAGCAAGTGGGCTACAAAATAAGATACTAAACAGTATATTGCCGTCTTATAGAAATAATAATTGCACTGGCTGCATTTTTCACTAAAGCCACTGTCGCGAAATGCGTGGGTTTTGACTAGCATTGCTTATTTACTAAACTGTCATTAGTGCAGCGCGCTCAGTGAGACGCGTGACGAAGGGAAGGGAAGTTTGTATGTATCGGTTCGGGATATCGTTGTGAATAAGTAATTAAATAATTTGTGTAGTGTGTGAATCGTTTGTGATTATCTTCTATCGTAATTTATCTTGATGGTTATTTTTTGGTGTTATTAGTCGTGACGAGATAATTGAACAGTCCTGTACAATTATTGAAAGTGCTTTCTTAAAGGATATGCGGAGAAAAACGTGGACTTCGACCTGACGTGTCGGACATACAACAGTCTTTCAATAAAAGTTCAGGTAAGGCCAAAAGTCGCATTTTTAAGCAGAAATATTATTTTGAATTTCCCTGGTTTTGTGATTGCTTCGTACCCTGCATTTTGTATATCGTGTTTGGTGGGAAGCAAAAAGGGACTAAATGTATCTGGCATTTAATATCTGTCTCGAGGGGCATTAAAACACGAATCGTTCACAAATAATGCAACTGCCTTTACTCAAAGCGAGCATGGACACCCACTTTGACACAGCACAGGCTTAACAGTATTATGATAATTGATAACTAATGATATGCACATGCCTTCAAGCATGGGTGGCTGTGTTATTTTGTAGCGTGTTTGAGCCTGCATTTCGTAAGGTCTGACTGGCTTTGTTTCTTAATTAGGTGCACCATTACGTGATCATTCAAACCGTGTATATTTAAAACCATCCAAAATGAGCTGAGCTGCATGATTTCTAGGTATGTAGTCTAGGCATATTTTATTAAAGAAATTGACAATGCAGATAACCGTACATTTTTTCAGCTGGACTAAGGAACAGTATTCTGATAGGAGTAAGTTAAGAAGAGTGACGGAATTTAATGGCGTTGATGCAGATTGTCGTTGATTTAACTTTGATGGACGCCATTCAACACGCATCCTGTAGGAACATCGCCGTTTAACCACTGATGTTCCTGCCTGCGGTTGTCCGCGGCTGCTACGTCAGTTGTTTCCTGGTGTGGCATTAGAAAGTGTGTATTACTGAAGAACCAGGTTTTGTTATTGAATAAGTTCAGCCATAAACATAACGTAGTTTCACGATTTATAATTCTTGTTATTTATTCTGGCAGTTGTGCTTTTTCTAGTTATGCAATGGTTGGCCCAGCTTATCAGATACTGTTTCAACTCTTAATGTACTTTTGCATTGTGAACTTAGATTTCAAATAAACTATTTGTATCTGATAAGCTCCAATATGAAGACGAATAGAGACGCGGCCAGTCCATATCCTAGCAAATAGAATGAACCCTGTAAAACATAAGCAAAAGTGTGTTAGCAAGTACATCAAAGAGAAATTAACTTAGTATGAAAGAATACTGGGAAGAGATTACATGATATATTTCCATGTAACGCAGAGAAGAATACTAGTTATCAAACTAGAAATGTAAATTTATATTTGTACCACTTATTTGATACACACCTTGGGTAAGTCGCTACACGCAAATAACATTGCCTTATTTTTGGTGACATAATTATGATTCGTGAGCTATTTTTATAATAGGTATCCAATTAACAAACTGGAGCACAGGCACTTTTGAGAAATTCATCGTCTGCATTTTGGGGTATGAATACAAACAATTAGAATCGCTTCTTTTTCTGGACAGGAAAAGGCGACATTTAAAATCACACTATCTTAACTTCTGTTAATGTAGACAGTATGTTCCTTTTTTTGTTACCACAATGCTTTCTTACACGAAAACGACAAACCAAAGATGCTAATATGCGGGTTGATACAAGAAAACAAATTAGAGACTAAGTTTGTCGGTACTGACCGTCACATGCCGAAGCAAAAGTTGTGTAGGGCCAGGATCCGCCTCTTTTCGGCTGTTTATGACGGAGAGCTGACGTCTTGTAGACATGTACCTTCGCACAGTGAGGTCCTCCCAATATAAGACCAGTCCCGTATCTCTCACCTTATAAACTATCGAGTTGATGATGCCCATGTAGGGAGAGCCTTTGCGCAGCATGAAGACACAGTTTCCGTACACATAGTCCTCCTTCATAACCCGCAAGTTCTGCATCGTGTCTTCATTGATGAAGGGTGGAAGGAAAAAGTGACCTGAAAATTTATTCACGTAATTATACCTTTTGTTACATCTCACATTTCAAGCTGGAGCTGAGAAATTCTTCGAATTAAGCAGACAGTCTTTGCTCAATGGAAGATAGAAAAAAGTCTCTTACGGACAAATACAAGGAAATAACGAATGAATGGAATTACGACGCCAACGGGACGCTTACATCATTTTTAGTTTGGGGCTTAGAAAATTTTAAGCGTTTGGTTTTTGTTGCAGAGTTGATATCAAATGAGCACACATTTCTATCCAAGCCAACATTACTTTAATTGAGGTCTCTAATCATTGTATTGAATTTTGCAAATTAAATTTATACAAAAAATGGATTAAAGGTAAGAAACTTAAGAGCTATCCGAAGACAGGGAGGTTATATCAGAATAACGATCAATAGTATATAGGGGCTTCGTTTACATACTTTGTTTGACGAAACCAGAATTACAACAAAACTATTTAGACGTTGCAGAATTAAAGTACTTTAAACTATGGATAACTTTAGAATAATAGCTATGCCCTAAATGAGCGACAGACAGAAGTGGGATGTGTAACCTGAAGCATCTCGATTGTACCAGATGTTACGTTGGACAGACATTAAGTACCTTTTCGTAAAGGAAAATACAGTAATCAAATGCAGGTTGTCTGTAATAGTATTGAAAAATTAGGTTAATTGCAACACATTCTGCAAATGGTGGAATTGCACTGAACTGTAGAACTAAAATGCAAATGAAAACTGTAGAAAATTGCGTTGATATTGAGCAATGAAATCCTTTGGGATGGAAGTTGTTATGGTGATGGGATCGGATCAGGTCACACATGAACTACCAGGGTATTATAAGATATTTATTTTTAACTTCAGTTACCATTGTAATTTGTTGCATTTACCGTTTTGCATCCTCTCAATTACGAAACCCATCTTTCCAGTCCCTGCTTCCCTCGTTAAATATTCTTCATTTCCTTCAATGAAATTATTAGCCAGTTTTCTCATCTTTGGATCCAGAGACTGTTGCAGAAAGAACACGTACGCCACATCTGTACCGCCCCATTTTATGTTACGATCAGCCATGTCAACTGGCGTTTCAATTGGTTCCTCGTATCTGAAATAAGATGTTATTTGACATCCTTGAGGAATGTGGACTATTAACAAATGAAAGCCGCTGTCCTATTCCCCAGTCTTGTCACTGAAAGGAAATCAACATAAAGCATACGTCTGTCCGACCGTCCATCCATCCATTCACTCATTCGTTAGTTCATAACTCCAAGTAACCTTCGGATTATATTGTTAAGACATTTTAAATATAGTGTTGTAAATAAGAGACCTCCAAAGAGAAGAATTACGCTATTTAAAACAAAAGTGTCCCCATAATACGCTTTGAAATAGAGGCGATATTAGGAACTTAGAAGATTAAGAATATTTAAAAAAAGTTTTGAAAAAAGGACTGCTATTAACCGGAAATCGTAACAGTGAACACACAGTTAACCATTATCCTGCGCTACGACTCAAATTTTGGCCCATAAATGACACAGAAGTTTTGAATAGTGAATAGATCTCAACGTGTGCGCAGAAACTAAGGGCAAATAATCAATAAGATTTATTCTATACTGAAATCCGTAGGCGGCCTGCTTATAACTGAAGACAAGGGAGAATTTTTTAAACTGACATAATTGATTCCTGTTTCATAACTTAATGAAGCTGAAACTTTGTATTCTCATTAGTAAATACTTCCAAATGCATGGACTACGACACATCCCTCCGGGGTAGCATTTACACTATCCGAGCTGTAGTATGAACATCTGCTGTGTGTAGCCGATAACGACTCAGAACAGCATCATATGAATATATGATTTAAAGTCATTATCGTCGTCATACTATACTCCGTCACGAAGTTACGCCATTTAAGAGCGCTTCATTAAGTGGGCGTCTAAGCAGTGGTATTTTTGGGTTGGTTTTAGGAACGTGAACTCAAATATCCGGTGGATGCATTGAAACAGTTTTTCTTGTACGTGCATGGAGTTCTTGTTCTAAAGATCTAATTTTGATTTATTTTGTCTTTGTATTTCTTGCCTAAGTATTGCTTTATCAATTACACTTTCGATCTTGTTGGTTCCATATCTACAGAAGTATGATTTTTGTTTTCTCGAGTGATTTAATTAGCAGAACATCTACCTGGGTAGAGTAAGCACAGATGCCAGACCAGCTGAATATCCTGTGGTGACCACAAAGTAGAAGAGTATGAGCCAAGTGACAAGATGGCGCATTGGCACATGCCGGGGAGTGCTGAAGTCCCGCTCGTCCGGTGGTACTTGCAGCACCAGCAAGCCCATGGTGCGGAAAGCACACTCCACCCAGGTGGAGTACTTGTTGATCACAACTTTGCCTTGTGCTGAACCTTTCATAGAAGAAAAATATTTATTGAATTTTATGTGGGCTGTTGGTCACCACAGACGAGGGCTTAAGTGGGGAAGCCAAGTGGGAAGAGAACACCTGACAGATCGGGGCGTAGATGGTGGACCAAAACATGACGATGGACTATTTACAACAAGACTGTGAATATATGAAATTGTTGAAAAATCTGTGACCAAGGCCCCAGAATTAATTGCCGTACTGTGATGCTGGTCATGAAATTTCAGATGTCGTAACCAACACAACGTAACAACCAGAAGACCGTAGTCAGTTGTCTTCGTCGCTTTGGTAACCGCACTTGCTGGACATTTACATCCACTTTCAAGCCTATTGGCCTTACATACTGCATTCTATATTATTTGCTAACAGATCATCTGTACTTTTTTTAGCTTGTGTGACTTACCCTATTTATTTTCCATAAGAAATCATCGTCTCGTGTCTTTTCAGCAGTCATTGAACATAGATTTAAACATGGCGTTCATATTAGACCTGTATAAAGAATCCAAATGCTCGAATTTAAACGGTATATGTGCCGATGCGCTTTATATTTCTGAGACCTTAAGCGCGGAGGCATTCATTTACCCGGTCAGTTCTGTGTTGTGTGGGGGGTATTTCTGTTGGGTATTTTTTGTTGTTTCTTAGGAAAAAGGAAAGAGAAAACAAACTTATCCTTTACTTTATCCAGCCGAACGATAATTCAAGTACCAACCTAATATTCTTGAGCTGGCTTGAGAAGTCATGTACAGAACCAATGTCGACGTTATGACAGACAGTCCTACTGCAGACCATAGGTAGGTACTGAATGGGTGAATTGGAACCATCCATCCTGGTAGAAGTTTCGGCTTTGGCAGTACTGTTGTAAGAGATGTTCTGAAATAAACTGAACTGAAACGCACACAATTATATGAATTGATATTATTTTATAAAATCGATTGAATATTGTTACGTTTACGTAATTTACGCAATCTCCAAATCACGTCTTGAGATTACTGTGGTTTATAGTCGACTCAGATATACTGGTTATATGGGACTGTTAACAAACCAAGCATGAAATCAATTTTAGAGCTCAAAACTATGTTTACATCTAATCTAACAGACATTTTCTCCACACCAGACGTAATGGATATAACTTACGAAATTAAGTCATGAACATGAACCCACTAAATGGGAAAGCAACATTCTGCCCTAGATATTCTATAACATGAATTCCATTATATAAATTATAGAACTATATTATAGAACGATATCTCCAAGCAGGAAGTTACTGTTTCGTGTAATGGAGTAGGGTTGAAAACTCAATGTTGTCCAGAAATAAGATTAAAATTATATTTATTCGCAGAAATTCTGTGGTACTTAAGTCACAACACTGTGATTATATAAAGTTTGGTGTCGCCGTATTTTATGGAATTGCAAAATGATTACTATCACCGGAATGCGAATACCTGAGTGAGCATATTTTAATGTTTAAAAACTCTCTTACCTGTAATCCGTGAAACGATGTTCGTTTTCCCAAAGGTAAATGGCTCCAAATCCGACGTCTGCCTTGTCCATAGACACGTGCCCAGATAGACCGACTCCACTGCCATTTTCCCAAATGGCACCCCACCATTCGTCCGGCTTATACACGACCCGCCATGTGAAGTTATTCTGCTGGGCCCACGAGTACATAACACGGAACTCAAGTCCATCGTAAATGGGAGGATCCGAATCCTCGAATACCACGGATAGTGGTGGATAGAAGATAGCAGTAAGGCTAAGCGTTTTGCCCATGAGATTAGTTACCTTATCAGGATATAGGTCAGCGCGAAGCTGGAAACCATGTTTGGGGTCCCATACATCTAACGATATCCGTTCCGATGGATTTTGACCATTAAAGCGGTGGGTAATCAGTTCAAACTTCATGTTCCTTACGGTGCCCAAGTTACCTGTAAGGAGTTCATGTACTGACATTTTGTTTGACACCAATGATGTTAAATTAGCTGTAGAATAATTCCAAGCTGTTCTTCGTAGGAAACGGACCAATTCTGAACAACGAAATAACAAGTGTTAATCATTCACACTTGTGCTAGAATCGTTTTATTAGTACTCACCTGCACGCAGTAGCGTACTACAGTTGGATTCTGATGTTACATTAAGTTCGGTTAATTTGGCTATAACTAAGTCTGGCATGAAATCCATTTCCCTTGTCGCGAACATTTCCTTTATGATGGTTTCGAAGGCGTCATCTGGAATCCGTTTTGAGGGGAGGTACAAATACCTCCTATTGGCCCGATACGTCGACTGTGGGGAATGTGCCAACCTGGCCATCGTCTTCATCATGAAACGTACGTCCTTGGTTTGAACGATAAAAGCTAAGCAACCAGCATCCATTGGTGCCAAGAGGATTGAATCCCAGGCGTATTGTTTAAAACCTGAACCCACAGAATTCCACAACATCATCGTCATCATCATTTTCATTATAATAATCAACAACAAACTAAAATAATATTCTATAGCAATAGCCTAGTAGGTTTAACACCGCTAATACCAAAACCTGTTCCATCCACATTCTATCTCCACAACCTGTTTTCCTAAGATTCATCTGAGTGTTATTTATCTTCCTGTTTCTTGAACTTCCGAAAAAATATTTTTACCCTCTTAGCCTCTTCATTCAATCAGCCAATCGTATGCTCATAGATTTATTATGTATTATTTATGTTTCATTCAGACTAGCCTAATATTGTTAGAAAACTCCAGCGCCAAACAAGTTACATAGTAGATTTGTATTAAATGCATCTTGCAAAAATATTTTTGAGTACGCAAATTGGATTGAGTTGGCTCAGGATAGGGGAAGATGGCGATCTTTTGTTATCACGCGATTAAATTTGGGGCTACATAACGGAATTGAACAGTCAGCGTAAGCCACTTCGTGAATAAATTACACAGAACCATTGCGAATGAGAACTTCTTTTCTTTATGGATAAATTACACAGAACCCTTGCGAATGAGAACTGCTTTTCTTTATGAATTCATAATTTTTAGGCACGTGTAAAGAGTAGACTTAATGGTCTCATGCTATTTGTTAATCCATCCACTGATACGATTACACGGTGAGAGGTTGCCGAGGCTTAGTGATGTGAAACGTTTTGTCATAAATGTATAGTCGATCTGTCGTCTAGCTTCGTAACTCGGTTGTGGAGATCGAGTTGGTAGTTCCACAGTTTCCAACAAGATCGACAGCATTTGTAGTACAGACCTGATGATGGTACTTTGGAATCCTTCATTTCGGCGAATGGCAGATGGACGTGAAAAATTGGAATGTTTTGAGGGTGTATATAATCCATGATATCGTTGTTATCATCTGTTAGCAGAGCCAGACACTTCGAGTTTGAGAAGTGCCTCGATGCTATTTCCCGGCTCATTCCAGCCAGCTCTTTTGTGACATCATACGGTAGGCCGCGTGTGGCAGCAACAGCGTACATGCAGACGGTGAGAGCCAGCATGGTCGTAAGTGCTTAAACAGGAATCTGAAATGTAGCATACACACCTTAAGAAGAAAGCCTTATTGGCGAATTCTTCGATGTTTGTTATTTAGTGCTGTGTCTGATATTGCGTCATATTTGTACTGATTACTGGATCGTGTGTTACGGCCACTGTTAAAACAGTCACGTCGTCTGAAATCAGTTTGTTAGGTTGTGGGTTAAATGCGTACCGAATTAATTGTAAAGTATCGCCAGTTTAGTGATGCAATGTTTAATTTTTTATTGATAGCAGTAATTATGATATTTTACTACTATAATTATCATATAATACGATTTAGACACCTATAGCGGTCCGTGTTTGTCGCCCACCAGCTAATTAAGGCAGTCCGTGACTTTGACCTACCAGTGTACTCTGTTGCTACAAAAAATTATGAGTGGGAAATTGTATTCCAGAGGAATACACGGGTATTCCAAATGCTTCTTTTGCTGTTCTATATATCTTGCTGGTCTTGTTTTAATTTTTTGCAGATATAAATCTGTTTATGGAAAAGTGTCTGCACTACAGATGTCATACTCAACAGTCGAAATAATATTTTCTTACATTTTATTAAATATTCATTATATCGAGAGTCAGATATCTGATATTATCATGATAGATCTATAGATCTGTATGCAGTTTGTAACATTTAGTTTGAACTTCATATAAAGCAGAGATTATAATTAGTCAGTAAATATTCCCTTTAATTTTTGATATAGAACCCAGTACAAAATTTTATCGAAATCCTTCACGTAAGTTTGGAGATGAAATGTACAGATTGACAGAAGCAACGTCTCCACTATGAGTGTAGTGGCCGCTCTTTGTTCGAAGAACATAGGACAATCTGAATATCAAATGAAGACAGACCGCGTATGCTTTTGACGTAACGTGAAAATTATAAAAGTTATAGATCTGGAAATTACTTGTAGCCCTCCAGATAAAAACAGGGATAGCATATTAAATTAGGCCACGACAAATCGTATTCATATTCCTTTCAATTTACTATTCAGTAGTGATCTTACATTTGACATATATTCGATATTGGCTATTAGTCTGAACTACTGACAGTGTCAGTACACAAATAGAACGTTGCACGTGTATTTGAAACTGACATGGACCCTTGGGTTTCGCAGGCCTATAGGACTAGAGTTCCTTCGAAGTCCTAATTATCAGAGATTGTCACTAAATATATATCGATTTAGACTGTTGATTATTTACGAAAATGCAGGCCTTGCTTCAATACTTTGTATAGCGGCATTCTTTTACGAGCACTTACTTGAGCTTAAGTTAGACGTAAGTCTTACCTACCAGTTCTAATAGTATTGTAAGAGAAGTTGCGTTCTCACTTTTAATACGGGGG